>JAODJW010000040.1:32968346-32990230 GCA_026777045.1 Hyperopisus bebe | reverse complement strand
TTAAAAGCTCAACTCGTCAGAACACCGGCATGCATTCTATGGCAGGGATGCGTTTTTCGGCATAACACCTGCAACAGCGATAAGAGACAGCAAAAAGAGGCTCGGATGTACTTAACTAAGAACGTTTCGTGAAATACGTTGGAGCGTTAAGAGACGACTGAAAGTAGAACTTACGAACGACGTAGCGCTAAGAAGGTTTCGAGAAACCAGGCCAGGGCCTGAAATGCTACTCGGCACTAGTAATTTATTCAGTTAAATTTAATAGATTGACAGATCCAATGATACAAATGAAAATCGATATAATGGTGATTATGTGTGAGGGTATTTCTGTGCAAATAATCTTTTTATATTTCGACCTAAGATTGAATAATTATGTTGCTTAATATTTTCTCAATTTAATTTAGGTTAATTAATGTTTGCGTATACCTACGGAATCACAAAACAACAAAAAGCCTGAACTACACCGGGAAGCGCATTATAAATCCGAATATAAAATGTAAAGAACCCGAGAGAAGTTCCACTACAGTTGGGAAAAGAATGTTTAAAAACGTGGCGGTCTACCTTATATGGCCGTTTAATCTGTGTTATAGGCCTAGGTGGTTAGGCAAATACTAATAAGTATATATGTTCTTTTATGTGTGCCTGTTAACGTCCATGCACTTAAAATTAGACATTTTGGTACTTGGTGACGTATTCTTTATCAATTCACAGTTTCATCGTGCACCGACAGAAGCTTGTCGCCGGACCTCCAAGACCCAATCCATGATGACACGAAAGAAACTGACAATTCAACTTCCTCTGATAAGGAAACGAATAACAACGAGAACGAAGAGCAAAACTCTGGTACCAAGAGGAGAGGTCCTCGGACCACCATTAAAGCCAAACAGCTGGAGACCCTCAAGGCTGCCTTCGCTGCTACGCCTAAACCAACCAGGCACATCCGGGAGCAGCTAGCTCAGGAGACTGGTTTAAATATGCGAGTAATCCAGGTACGATATCGATATTTCGAGCATTAATGAAAACCGTTCTCCATGTGCATTTTATCCATGAAAGGTTTAACTGAAATATCTATCTATCTATCTATCTATCTATCTATCTATCTATCTATGTTTTATTTGCACATGGTTAATGATTCTTTTTTCCTTATGCTGACTCTAAAACAACGTATCTGACCGGTAGCTTTAAAAATCGCACAGCTCATTTACATTGTGTTAAAGTAGGCCTAATTTTATTGCAAATGGTAAATTCAAAAATGCGTCTTTATTTATAACTTGGTATTACTGTGGCGTAGGCCTACTCTTTATGTCTTGTTAATTAAAACATTAAAAAGAAAAATAACTACTATATTTATGAAACACTGGGCATATTTTCAGAAGGAACTTTTTGTAAAAGGAAGCACAATTTAATTTTGCGCCCTTGGTATGGGAACGCCGTTTTCTTACTTGCCTGTTACGTGAAGGCTTCATTTTAATTGCATCTTGTCAAGTACAATATTTTCTGTAGCTGGCCTTGGGACTTGCATATTTTAAAGGGACTTTAAAACCTTCAGCTTAATTTGTTTTGCTATGAACAGTAGGTGTGCTGCAATGAGATGCGTAACCATACGTAACGAAAAATGTTTGGTGTGCTTGTTTTGCGCTAAGCCAGTAAAACATATAGGCAAATGTTCCCCGATGTGAATCGTGGCATAAAAAAATATTTTTGCAAATGCTATGTTAGGCCTATATGGAGAAAGTAACTTACACTGACTTAAATGCACGGACATGTTTTCATTTGATCACTTTTGTTGAGATATGGTGCTTGCTGGGATATTTTATTTAGTCATTCAGTATTAATCATTCAGTAGTACGCATATATGTGCATAATTTACTTTAAAGTAATGAATCTATTATTCTAAAACCTTATTTCCCACAAAGGCAATGTTAACACTGTTTCACTAACGCAGTTTTATTGCAACTGTTGAAGAGGGATATCTACAAAAGTGCATTAATCATTGTTTTATTTTCTTAATTTCAAGATATTTCGTTGACTTTATGGTCTTATAATCGGGATAATGTTTTCTTCTCAGTAGGATGGCCGAATGTTTACAAGTACCATACGTGTTATTAAATGCCGAAGTTTGCTTTATTAAAGGTAATATTTTTATTGGTCATTTCGGCAGAACATCCTTACCTCAGTCTGTGTGTTACATATAGTTTCACTACATTAACCATCGTCTTGTAAATATATACCGAACATAATTCAGGTTATTGCAGTCCTGCTCACCCTGAAAGAGTTAGATTAAAATATTTTTGAACGATTTGTATGGAAATGTAAAAAAAAAAAAAAAAAAAAAAGAAAAAATCAATGTGACTCACACACGTAGACATACCGTGGAATGTCAGGTAATTAATATTTCCAGAACAGCTAATGCAATACTCCGCATCCGATGTGCCGCACTAAATAGTATCGGATGCATTTTGGTGAGAGGAAAACGTTTGAACCTTATGCTACCTGAAGCTCATCTTAGCTAGCTTCAGACTAAGCCCCAGGCTGATGATGGATTGATTACATAGCTCAAACAACATAGACAGCAATAATCCGATGGTTGGGGCAGAAACAAATTATGGTCACTGTCAATTAAGTGTTTCCTATTTCAATATCACTCACTTATTCAGCAGTCTATTCTGAGTGTATATTTTTCACTTCCATCTCATTGCTCCACCCAGTTCTGGGATTGTTCTGTGCAAAGTAATATGAAGAGCTGTCTGGTGACCTGTGCCAGGGGAGGTCTCCCTGTCCACACAAAACAGTATTTTTAGAAGCACCATGGTGTAACATAGCATAATATTATGTGCCAGTCACTGGAAAAACTGAACACCATAATGCTAATTATACTGCACTTAAATATAGAAGTATTTTTATGACTGAGATGTCAATGACTGTCAATATTAGGCAAAAATACCTTTGCCAGTACTGCTGAAAGAGTGAGAAACATGGTTAATTGAATGTAATTTGTAATACTTCCATAGTTACTTTCAGAATGCATTATACAGCATATGTATATGTATAGGGAAAAATCACAACCAGCAAAAGTTCATTTTCAATATATATAGTTCTGCGTTATTCTAATGACTGTTTTTGCTTTATAGGGGTGTCCTATATGTGTGCCTGTGACATGTAGAAGTAGATTGTGATTCCATTTAACAACAATTGTTGTTGAGTTACTTAGTCCATAAATGCCCAGTAGGGCTCCTGTGCTGTTCTCATCTGTGCTGCACAGGAATTTATTTAACAAAATGTCACACGCTCTCCCAGCCCTGAGGAAGCTTCCAGACTGTTTCTGTGTATAAACACATACAGTGGAAGCAAATCTTCAGTAACTCTTTCTCATCCAAAACCAGCTGAGAAATATGAAATGTCTCACTGAACCATGCTAGTCCTAATTGCACCAGCATATTACTGTAGAATGTTAAAATCTCCACAGTTCTCACTGGACCAGGAAGTGAGCTCAAGCAGTATTTGTCAGGCCTGTTCATGTAATGTTTGAAAACAGTGTTGGGTGCTTGGTGGTGTTGAGCTGCAAAGCTTGCAATTTTAACAGCTCAGCTTGTAATTTAGTAGTTAAGGCCATAAGGTGGGTAACCTGAAGGTGATAAGTTCAAGTTCCTGGATATGCTTCTATTATGCTACATTTCAGTAAGGTACTAAACCTGAAGTATTCAAGTC
This sequence comes from Hyperopisus bebe, assembly GCA_026777045.1. Classification (NCBI taxonomy): domain Eukaryota; kingdom Metazoa; phylum Chordata; class Actinopteri; order Osteoglossiformes; family Mormyridae; genus Hyperopisus; species Hyperopisus bebe. The sequence goes on along the minus strand of JAODJW010000040.1, from coordinate 32,986,522 downwards.
ACACTCTAATATGAGAGTGAAATTGGAAGTTTCTTTGAGAAAAGTGGAAGTTAAGCAATTAAATGTTTTCTTTTTTTTAACAACGAAAGCTATTTCTAGGTTGAAGTTTTTAATTGTTTAACTGTGGAGGTTTCTTGATGCTATTCCTGATGGTTTCTGAAGTTGTTTTCATCATAATGATAATGGATGGAATTCATTTATTCTGCTTAGTGGCTTGACCCAAATGTCAAACAGCTTTATTAAAAGACTGGTGTTAAAGCTGAACAACAAAAAGTGTATTGTGAAAATCAAACAGAGTGAAGCTAAATTTAAACTACAGCTGTGTGGGTATTTTTAATCAGCTGTATGCTCTATGCTTCACCTTCTGCTTTATCCTTACATGACTGCTGTTATGCTGACTGTCCAATTGACCATATTCTCACCTTTCAGGTATGGTTTCAGAACCGCAGATCTAAAGAGCGGCGGATGAAGCAGCTGAGCGCGCTCGGGGCCCGGAGGCATGCCTTCTTCCGAAGCCCACGCAGGATGCGTCCACTGGGCTCCCGGTTGGAGGATGCGGAGCTTATGGGGCCTGGGCCATACAGTTATTATGGAGGTATGCCCTGCAGACTTTACAGCAATCCCTGTGAGAGACAGACTCTGGGAATATCACACTGATTTCCTGAGCTTCCTCAAATTCTGTTCAGCAAATATTTGATTAGGATTAAGATATAAGATTTAGGATATACAGGGGGTCCTCGGGATATGACGTCTCGACATACGATGTTTCACTCCCATAAAAACTGAAAAAAAACTAGGCGTGAGTGTTTCGGCTTATCCCATTAGCGTCGTACTTACGGACTATGTGGGTGAACTAGCTTGGTTGCATGTGGCAGAAGAATACGCAGTGACGTGACCTATGAGTAACGGAGTCCCCCAGTGTATTTACCTACGCCATTTTGGACTGTTAAATGTGCAAGTGTTCCATTTGTGAAGAGGAAAGCCATCACGATGGAAGTGAAATTAGATATTGTAAAGAGATCAGAAAAAGGGTGTGTTTCGACTTACACCAAAATTCGGGTTACGTCACTGTAGCAGGAACAGAACTGTGTCGTACTATGAGGACCCCCAGTATGCTGTATATATTGATTAATTACAGTTCATTACTGGTTTACTAATCAGTTGCACAAATGCAGGGTGGTTTTTATTTACTTGTTTGCTAACCAGTTGTATAGTAATGTAGAGACCTGGACTGCAGTGGTACTATACATCATTTCAGTGACGGCGATTCATTGTAAAGATTATAGTCAGTAAACACTTATTCATATATTCTCAGTGGCCAGTTTATTTGATAAACCAACTTGCTATTGCAAACAGCCTGCCCCTCCAAGCAGTGAGAAGTATGGCTGCAGTTGAATACATAGAGAATGCAGACAGGGTGAAAAGGTCACTTACTATCCGACTGAGCATTACAACGGCTAGGACGCCTGATCCAAGCTAGCATGGTTGATTGTTGCTGCTGTACCTCCAGCATCTCAGAAACAGCCACTGCTCTACATCTAGACTTAGGTGTCTAGAGTTTACAGAGAATGGTATGATTAAAATAAACATTCAGTCAGTGGCATTTCTGTGCCCAAAACACCTTGTTGATGAGACAAATTAGAGGAGAATGGCCAGTGAAAGCTCACAGGAATAACAGCTCAGTGCAGTACAATGATGTGCAAAAAGGCTTCACTGAAAGCACTACTCATCTACCCTGGAAGTGATTCTGGCGGCCAGTGTGGCCCTACCAGGTACTATGCAGGAGACCCTAAGGAGGTTGTGTGTAGCTTAGTGGGTTAAGCTTCTGTGCCTGGGATCAGAAAGTTGCTGGTTCAAGTCTGGTCTTAGGAATATAGTCGTCTGTCTACAGGGCCTTGAGCAAGGCCTTTAAACCCCTGCTCTACAGGCACCATAAGTGACTGCCCTTCACTGCAATCCCCAACCTTTCTCTCAGCTGCACATAACCTGATGTTTTGAAATGTTTCTATATCTAACATGCATATACTGGTCACCTGAGCCATCACATGCAATGTTTGAGGACACCCCTTTTAGCTGACTGCAATTCTTTTTGTAGTTTTGAGATGATGTTTTTTATATTTTGCAGAGGTCTTCCTAAAATAAAAAAGTCATAGTCCCTTGGTTATAATCTTGAGTCATTGCAGATGTGCAAAGCTCAGTGAACCTTTTCATTGGTGCACACTTTATAAATCACTTAATAAAAGCTTAAAAACAATTCACCAAACTATGTAAGGTAATAGTATCTAAAAACATAATCTTCTTGAATTGTGTTCAGCTTGTATTATAGCTTATCCTCTTGGAACATTTTCTGCTGCATTTTATTGGCATTGTAGGGTTTTCTAGAAATCAAAATAGAGATCAGAAGGGAATGCTTACCATTGAAAACCTTGAAATTACACATTTATATATGTACATTTACATATGTAATTTCATTGTCATAGCATTTTCATCATTTGAAACCATTTTATATACTAAAATATAAGCTGTACTACAAATTACATATATATGAATTTATTTTTATTTAAAAGAAAACAGTTTTTTTTGTTGTTTGTAGAAGACCATGTTGCCTTATGGAGGGAAAATCAGGCTATGGCTGTAGTCTCACCCTGTGCTCTTTTCTTCAGTGAAGAAGCAGCGTTTCTACCATAGCATGGCCTCCTCGTGGATGGTTGCCATGACTCCCAGTGGCATTTGCTGGGGCGACAGAGCTGAATGCACTCCCTACCTGTCGGGGGTTTGTTTAATCTGTTGTGCGACAGACCGTGTTCACACTTTGCTGAAAATCCCTTTGCGACCTCAGCACAAGGAACAAAAAGTCTTTGTCGAAAGGTTTAGAATGTGTGCTTGTTATGGTGCCTCTCTCAGGGGCTTAGGAGATGGTTAAGTATTATTTATTTATAAACATGATGATATTGGCCTAAAAAAACCTTAAAAACATGAGGAAAACAAGTGCCCTTATCAATATTAGGATTTATCAAAATTGGGGAATTAAGATAAGATGACTAATAATCAGCAATACTATTAATACATCCTATTTCATTTAATACGTAAACTATAATACTATCGTATGTAAAATAAACTAAGAAAGTAATCATAGTGATCCATACAATAAAAGTATTTCTTATTGAAGTAATATATTTTAAATTTTAGTGCTTGAGATCAACATTTGCATTATATTTGATATTGCTCATATGAAACTGTCATTAATATAATTATATTAGGGTTAGGGTTAGAGCTAATTATCCGAACAGCTTGATGACCCAGGCTATGTAAAGTTTTCAAAACAAAAGAAAAGTAGTTAGTTCTGAGAATTTACAGCTCAAAGTAAAAGTGAGAAACTAGTTAATGACCTCAGTTCATGGTTAGTGCAAAGTGAAATCTAAGGAGGGACACTCTTGTTGTACCCTTGAGAAAGATACTTAGTTGAACTGTACTAAAATGTCAACTGTACTAAAATGTCAACTGTACTTAAACCTGCCACTTTGCAATGTCAGTAGCACTAAATGTAATGTGCTTTTAACTGTACATTTCACTGGAGATAAATTTCACATAAATTCACTTATTCAAAATTTGAAAATAAATAAAATGAGATTCTTTTGAGGTAATGATAACTACAGTTTTAACCATTTTTCATATTTATTACGTCACAACTTTGTACTGATTTGTTGCCCATAAAAGTTTGAGAACATGCATTATTCTGGGTATACAGTGGTCGTAGTAAATTTTTATAGCAGATGCTGCAAAAAATGTGCAGTTATAATTTAATGCAAATAAAATTTCAAAAGGGAGATGGGATATCATTGAACTTGCATGTCCTATAGCCCTATAAACCTGTAGTCTCTCTGCAGTAAACTACATCTGACATATTGTACTAAAGAATTGTTTAAATTTTGATATTGATAATCACATAGTGATGCACACCAAATACTGTGGCAAAGACCATTTAAACATTGTAAAGCAATACAAATACAGTAGGAGAATTAAAGAACACACAATATGGGCTTTCTTTTGTTGTTTGTTTTCTAGTTTGTTCCATTTTTTCTCTTTATCCTAATCTCCTGTACTGTGCATCAAGCAGTAAGATCCAGCTGCAGTCTTTTGTTGCACCATCAGACAGCATTTGTTCCAATTGCCTCCCAGCCTTACTAGCATATGGAAGGTCACTTTCTGGGGGAATGGGGGGGCTCTTCTGTTTGCTGTTTATATTAACCCCATCCCCCATACACACGTAACAACTCCTATATCCCACCCCCTATTTTGCTCATTCAAGAATAGATTTGCCCACCCATGCATATCTTATGGAGGTCTGATGGAAATATCAATCTAACGTTTATTCCCAGTATACAAGTTGATGGATACCAAAATTATCATGTGGGCTGTAAGTAATATGCAAATGTGACTCTTTCAATGAAAAGCTTTATAGAAACATGTGGCTTCAGTGTAGCCAGCAAGTATATTTTTGCCTATTTTTTGTGGAGTTAAAAAGATGCTGCTTGTGTGTGCTATTTGCAGGTGTTGCTTTGGGATGTCATTAATGTAAGCCATTTTTTTGGTCCTCAAAATAGCTTCAAGGTTTGGTAAATAATAATATTGTGGTTGAGACATGGGCAGGGAAAGAAGGAATGATGGAACGTTTCTCGTGCTGAGAGAAGTAGACCACAAGATGGAGTTATTGCTGGAACTGGGGATACTGAAGGTGTGAAGAAATAATTACGTAGGATGAATGAGATTCTTAGAGATGAATAGGTAAATGAGTAAGTATCTTATCCACATGTGGATACTGCGTCTAATGACAGGTGTGTACAGTACATAAGAATAAAGAAAGAGAGACTTATCGATGGGTTGGTAGGAGTGAAGCCCTCATTTACCCTCTCTGGATGAGTGCCCACACTCTCAGCCTCATTGACTACTGAGCTTCCATTTCTTAAGAGGGGAATCAGGTCTTCATTTTTCATAGATATACAGTGATTCATAGCATAATTGATGCCAAGTTGAACCGGGTGGCTATTGACCAGGCAGGTTCTGCGTGATCCTTGGCTCTGCCGGGCAACACAGGGTAAAGGAGTATCAGACTAGGATTCTTTAACTCCTTGCTGTTTCAGTGCCAGACCTTATTAGCAGCACACAAGCTATGATGATATGTCTCTTATCCTCTGCACATTATGTACAATTACTTCTCTAACACTCTGCACAGTATAACTATACACTTGGCCTTAAGTGTTCTTTACATTGTCAGTTTTCTGTTAATGAATGTGTGAGAAACTTCAAATTTATGTGTACATTACTTTTAAATGTCGTGTAAATATTTGTTTTATAGAGATTTTATGTATTTTGAGGTTGTCACTTAGATAACCAGTACTTCCTATCATTATCCCTTCTTTGAACAAAGCAGAATGATGCTGGGACATATCCACAAAGCAAAAAGCACATGTTTGTACTCTTTAATGTGACAACTCCCTCACAGTCCATTCAGCATCGTCATTTATTTTGATAGTGCAGCCTGATACTCAGCCTCGATTCTTATTTACAGAGAGCACAACAGAAATCTGCTGGCAATCAGATAGGGCCAAAGCGTTGGAAATGCAGCGATCAGACCCCCGGGCTGCTTCACCTGTTCTCTCTGGGTGGTTGTCATTGCCAGCATGTGTGCTCCGGCGCCACTGCTGGAGTCCAGGCCGTGCCGCAGAGCGGGCTCACACTCATTAGCCTGTTATCGTGCCTCTCTGTGCTCACCCTGGGCTGCGACAGGCTTGTGGCACGGTTGCATAGTCTGCCACTCTGTTCTACCTGTCTGCTTAAGGTCTGTGAGCCACAAGTAGCTTTCCACGTGCACAGAACTTTGTGTATACATGTATGTTTCAGTGCATATACATGTGTTTGCATGTGTGTGCATTTTAAGGGAACCTTTTATTAAAATTAAGTTATTTTTTTCAGTGTGTTAAACTACTAAAGTATGTAAGCTTACAACTTTCCGTAAACTTTCTGTGTATCACACCCCTGACCTCCCATCCCTTTGTTCTTCAGATTACCCAGGTGATTACTATGGCCCTGGGGGTAATTACGACTTCTTCCCTCATGGCCCCCCCTCTTCCCAAGCCCAGTCCCCAGCAGAGTCTACCTACATCTCTGGCTCAACGCAGGGGCCCATTGAGGGGCCCTTGTCAGCTCACCACCCGTCGGACAGCCAAAGGTACACGGACATGATGTCACACACAGACACGCCCAGCCCAGAGCCGGGCCTCCCAGGGCCTCTGCACCCTGTAGGTGGGGAGGTCTTCAGTGGGGGGCCCAGCCCACCCTTCTCCTTGGCCAGTAACTCCAGCTACAGTGCCCCTCTGTCACACCCTGGACAGGATGTGGGTGAGGCAGCTGTGTGGTAGAGGGGAGGGGAGCCAGTGTTAAAGGTGATACCTTCCTGAACTGTAGCATGTGGATAAATAGCCTATCCACTTCAAGCCCCCTACAAAAAGAGCACCTCTGAGACACTGACCACAGGACTGATGTGGAGTTGTGGGTTGCAAGCCCTGTCCCCTCCCTGCCTATCCAGCTACCCTGAATTTTACACGGACAGCAGATCTTTTGAGTATGGTTTTGCATTCCATCAAAACTGTCCAGGAGATACTGAGTATAGAAATCAGGGCAATGTTTCCAGTTTGTTTTGACTTTTACCAAAAAGTATTGTTTGCCTGGCTCTCAATATGCAGAGTATTTATTTCTTTGTTTGTTTTATAAGAAATCTCCACTATGAAGAGATGGTGCCTGTGCCAGAGCGTCGCATCACTACAGTATAATAAAGCGTTGTCCAAAGTGTGCTGTCCAAACCAGTGTCAGGTTGTTTCTGTCTTTCAGCTCCTCCCATCTACCTCAAAGGTGGGGAAAATGTCCCTTTATGTTTTTATGATCAAATACCTTGCATAAAACGAATAACATTCAGTCAGTTATTCAAAAACTGCAGTAAAAGAAGATTTATGACATTGCAGTATTATTTAGAAAGGTGTTTTTATAGGTTACATTATGCCTGTCCCCTGACACTGCATCTTATTTATATCTATGGATCTTTTTCGTTATACCCAATCAACTGACCCATTAAATGTGTCATTTTTATATAACATTAAAAAAAGAACTGATATAAAATATATAACAGTAAAATGGTGCTTCTGATTTATATAATGAAATAATTTACTGTGTTATTTTTACTGTTCCTCATGCACCTATATGGGTATGGAAATACATTTTAAAATCTACATATTAACTGTGCCAACAATTTGTATTTCTAAATTTTAAAGTGAGATGTTTTTTTCCAGGTGCATTTTGGGTCTTCTTTAAGACAGTTTGGTTGTGAGACAGTGACTGCTTGCACTACCATGTTTTCACTGAGAAGTACAAGGTACCCTGTCCCCCCACCCTCTGTACCCCAGGGCCCAATTGATCAGCATGGAGCCCAAGCATGACAGGAGGCTGTAAAATTGGCCGATCTGCCTCATCTTGTTATGCTGCCAATAACCTTCTTTTAGTAGGCGTCCTCAAAAATGTTTTAAAAGAAATTATTAATGGGAGAACATTGAATCCATTAGAGACCATCTCCTACAACAGCTGAGGCCTTGTTCTTGAATAGTCCAGTTTTTTTTCTCCAATGGAGAAAAAAGAAGGGGAAAAAAGGAAAAAAATGATAACATCTGTGACTTGGCTGTCTCACTCTCTCTGTTCTGCCAAATGTCCCTCTTTGCCATCTATTGGCCAGTCTGGGAACAGCTGGGAAGTTACAAAAGACAAGTGGATTGGTCCAAGAAAATATCCTGACATTTAGGGAATAAATAATAAGAATGACAAACTGACTCTTTTGTCACTGGGTGTATTTAAGGTCATTGCTGGAGGCAGCAGTAAGTCGCATATGAATGTACTTCATGCAGTTGCTCTGCAGTCTCCCCAAGGTCGGGGAAAATGAAAGAACTTCCATTAAATCAAATGCATTGAATTCTCTGCCTTTATAGCTGGTTTCCACAATGTCCAGAATCAAAGCACATTTCTAGCCAAAACCAGCCTGACTATGTTTCCTCCATTTCACTTTAATATTCTTACAAATAATAAAAGTAAAGTGGGATTTATCAGCATTTGCTGTCCAACAAGTAAGTTGTCTGTGCCTGTACATATTTATAAATACCTAAAAATATTTTGTCCTCCATTTCATGGAAACAGTTTGTTCTTCAATCTGGACACTAGGTGAAGGGAATGCCTTTTGTTTAGATGTCTTTTTTTATTATGGGATGTCTGAGTAAGGGTCAGTATGTGGTGCTGTGAGAGAAGAGGCAGGGTCACTGAACTAGCAGAGGACTAAATGTATGTTGCTGTTTCTGTTATTTCAACGTGAATTAAATAAAATGACATTTTAGCTACATGAAAGTCAACCTATCCTGTCTGCCATAGGTTAGACTAAGATTGTGATTTTATTGTATGTCTATTATGCTGTGATGCAGACTATAGACACAGAACAGAAATTAGTCTGTTGTTCCTGTCTATATATATGTGTGTGTGTGTGTGTGTGTGTGTGTGTGTGTGTGTGTGTGTGTAATCAGACATCAGTGCAGATCTCAACATTTGTTTGTTTTGTTTGTTTAAGATCTGCACAGATGTTTCTAGAAAGGTGGTTTTGTAATATATATATGCTGTTGGTTGGCTTTGGAATAAATTCAGTTGCTGAACTTTGGCGATTCTCTTGGGAGAGATCAAAGGAGGTGAAGGAGATTGTAATGGCAATACAGTCCCTGCTAGGCATGCTGTCACACACTGGCTAGAAGGGTCCAGGTGGTCTCATAGTGGGAGGGGAGTCCACTGCAATTTTCCCCATGACTAGTTTTAATGTAAGAGTAATGAGAGGCACTGAGGGTCCCTCACATTCTGCACACCCCAAGCTGAGTACCTCCCCCATCCTGAAATCCATCCCCACAAGGTCCAGACATTGACGTATCCCCGACTTCTACAGACGCCTCCCAGATGCGCAGATGCCTTCACACCACCAACGAGAGACAGGAACCTGCCATCTTTCTAATAATGTCTTTGCACTTTGAGTAAATGCCATGCTGATGTGTGTGCCCATGACTCCTGATTGTCTGATTAGGGAGAGAATGAGTGCATGACTGCTCATAATTTCATTTGAATTTTTAAATATGTATATCACAGGAGATGAAATGTAATGAAATGTAAAGCTCCATTTTAACCAATGACTTCAAAATACATTATAAGTTATGAATTTGCATTTTGATATTAATTAACACAAAGGTACAAGGAACAAATTCACATTCGGAAGAAGTAAAAGTTATGATGGTCAGAATATTAAAGAAACAACACAGACTTCTTAAAACTTGATTGTTATATTAATGTTTTTTAGATGCTTAATAAACAAAAATATTTTATAATTTATAATTTTACACATTTGCAAATCCAAATGCTGACACCATTTCATGTGCATTTTCTCCAATAAGATTGATTTTCCCTGAGAGATCTTATATACTATTACGTGCATATTTTTAATAATGTGACAATGTTGTGGTAAGGATAATTTATGCAGAAGAAGGATTTTATGGTACAAGAATCATATTGAGTTGCTATTTATCAGCATGCTTTTTCTGCATTTATGTGCTACATTTTGATTACAATTTGATACTACTCTGTCAGGACATGTTTGTGACGGACTTTATACTGGGATTCTATAGTAATTTAGTATGTTAATATAGGTGGATCAGAAACCACGTGTATAAGGTGATCTTGTCATCTTTAATAACATAGTGTGGGGTGTGAGCTTTGATAAGGCTTTACACAGTAAGTTAGGGTTAGACACTGTGCTGCATGGGAGCCTGCTAAAGCCTGTCAGTGATGCATTTGGATCCCACTGTAATTAATGACATGACCTTCCCAGCGTCTTCCATTTGCAGGGTAATAGGATTTTCCAGCCCTAGGCTGCGTCCGGGAGATCCCCTGTGCCTGCACTGATAAGGGGGGGGGGGGGGAGTTGTGGGGCCCAGGCAGGGGATTTATAAGAGCTGCATTGTGCTGCCCCCTCCCACAGGAACACAGCAAAGGAAAATGCATTATAGAAAATGTTCAGCAATAATGGTCTTTGGGAGTGTGCATGTGTGTCTACGTATAAGCCTCGTAATCCCTATATATGTGTGTGTGTGTGTGTGTGTGTGTGTGTGTGTGTGTGTGTGTGTGTGTGTCTGCAGTGCATGTAAGTGTCTGTTTAAATGCATGCATGTATGTATGCCTTATGTTTATGCCTGTGTGAGTAGTGTATTTACTTGTGGGTGTCTTTGCATGATCACAAATGCTAAAATCAATGTCTATGAATGGACCTTTTCTCAATGACCGCACTCTGTTCCATAGAAACACTCCTCTAGAGTTATGAGGGTACGATCGGTTTGCAGGTAGGACTGTGATTGGCAGTATTCACACTTTGCACAGGTAATCTGGCCTCTAAAAGTGCTGTAAAGGGGATAAGGGGATGATTAATTTGGAACATTGGATTGGTCTGGGTTTAGGGGCCCAATATGATATGATTTCATGTGGCCCAAAATCTGTAGCCCCTGCCTGCTTGTATAACTCTGGTCAACAAAGATTTTTTCAGCAAACAAATAAGGGGTGTTTTTTATCTACACTTTAATGCTGATTTAAGAAATATGCTAAGAATTTTGCTCACATCCATAATTTTTCAGTGATGTCATTTAAAGGTTATATCAGTGGTATATAATTCCTTATAAAGAATGTGCAAGCATGTTTAAGAGTAATTTAGGAAAAATTATTTTGTTTCTATTTCTAAACATTTTTAGGACTTTACAGAAGGGTGCAAAGTATTATAAGTCTGTTTTGCCAGAGTTTCCAGGCTGTACCATGTTTGTACATGTGGAGACAGGGTCCTGTTCTCTCTTGGATATGGAAAAAATGATATCAAGGCAAGTGGAGTCCCAATATGCTTCCTGACTTCTGTTGGACTCTTAAGAGGCTTTACTGAGGCCATGTAAACAGAAAATCATACACTTCTACCTTTTAAGATGAGTCATTTCCGGCATGCAAATATACTTTAAATATGCATATAGCGTTTAATTGTGCGTCACTTAAAGTCTTGTGTGATTGGTAAATTCTCATTAGATATTTGAATTCAGTACAACCAGTGCTGTTAGATTCAACTATTTTATTTTGTGTAACAAAAAGAAAGTATAAATGTGTTGACCAGTGCTATTAAGGTCTGCAGTGAATTACAGAGGGCTATAAGGCAGGTAACTTGGTTTTAAGCTTAGGAAGTTAGGTACCATGTATGTAATTTAAGTTTTATCTTTTGTCTCTAGTAATGGGCTGATGTTATGACTGGCTAATGTTTTATGCATAGCAGTGTGGAAAGAGAGGAAGTAAAGCTGTTCCTGGAATAATTTAACATCCAGGAATGGACAGGGGTTCTAGACCCCCTTTGTTTTGCTAATACAGGCCAATATGTCTGCTGCTATCATACACATAGAGCTTTTTTGTTCCCAACTCACTCACTGGATGTGCTATCACATCTGTGAGCTGCTTAGTTGGGAGAATGGTATGGAAATGGGGTAGCGGGAGCTGGGCGGGGGTTAAGGGAACCTGAACAGCTGAACAACCTTGATATCCTGAGTACACAAAGAGTACCAAGGCCCATTCTGCCATTCTGAGGGCTGCTGATCACGCTCACACACTCTACCTGCTACCTCCAGCTTCAGGGCGGCAAGCAGTGGCAGAATCGCTGAATTCTTTATTTGATAATGAGCACACAATTAAGGACCCTTCCACTTCTATAGTGGGTTGTAAAATAGCAGGCAGCTGCTTTTGTATTTCCTTGGGGGAAGGGGGGGGCTGTATGGATCTTTCTATACCCAGGGAATGCTCGGAACGCTGGGAAACACTGAAGTGTGTGCAACTGCCCACTGGAAAACACACAGCTATTTGTTTCAAGGTCATGCATTGATGAATAGATATTGAATACAAACTTCAGTTCCAAATTTTGATATACTAATACACACTTTTTGTACCTTAAATTGACTTTCACTGCCAATATTTGTAGGCCTAAAACAATTTTGATCAATTTGTGATCAAATGTCTTTGTTGATCAATTTGATCAATCAAAATTTAAGGTAGGAATAAATTAAGAATGTTTTTTGTAAATAATTTAGAATATGCATATGTGTATAAATTGTTTCTATCATATTTCATGCGCTTGTATTTCTATTTTAAATGCTATTTTTTTTTTACATTTATGCACGTCATTAACATCATTGATGTACATTTACCTTTAAAAATCATTAGAAATAAATACAGCACAAGTGATACAGTCACAATAAGTGAAACAAGTACACCTGCACCCACTATCAATGTTACTTGTAATAGCAATGCTCATGACAGATAATAAAAAAAACACTTAAAAAACTGCCAGGATTCATACAAATATAGAATTTTGAAATAATAGCCATAACATTAAAACTACTGAGAGGTGAAGTGAATAACATTGATTATCATGTTGCCATGGCACCTGTCAAGGGGACCATTGTATATCAAGCCAGTGAACAGTCAGTTCTTCAAATTGATTTGTTGGAAGCAGGAAAAATGGACAAGTGTAAGGATCTAAGTGACTTTTTGACAAGGGCCAAAGTGTGATTACTGGATCAGAGCATCTTCAATATGCCAGGTCTTGTGGGGTGTTCCCAGTATGCAGTGATCAGTACCCACCAAAAGTGATCCAAAGAAGGCTGACCAGTGAACAGGCAATGAGGTCATGGGTACCGAACGTTTATTGACATTTGTGCAGAGCAAAGGCTAGCCTGTCTGGTCCAATCTCACAGGAGAGTTACTGTACCACAAATTGCTGAAAATGGTAATGCTGCTATGATAGAAAGGTGTCAGAACAGAGTGCATCTCAGCTTTGTGTGAGTAGGACTGTAGCTTTAGACTGGTCAGAGTGCCATGCTGACCCCTGTTCTTCTGCAAAAGCACCTACAATGGGCATGTGGGAGTAGGAACTGGATCATGGAGCAATGCAAGAACATGGTTGGGTCTGATGAGTCACATTTTCTGTTACATCATGTGGATGGTCAGGGTGCATGTGTGTTGCTTACCTGGGAGTAGAGGTAACCCAGGATGCACTATGGGAAGAAGGCAAGTGGGCGGTGGCAGTGTGATGCTCTGTGCAATATTCTGCTGGGAGCCCTTGGCTTCTGGTATTCATGTGGATGTTACTATGAATATACCACCTACCTAAACATTGTTCCAGACCAAGTACGCCCTATCATGATAATAATATTCCCCAATGGCAGTGGCCTCTTTCAGCAGAATAATGCCCTCTGTCACACTGCTAAAATTGTCCAGGAATGGTTTGAGGAAAATGAAAAAGTTCAAGGTGTTGACTTGGCCTCTAAATTCTGCAGATCTCAATCTGATCGAGGATCTGTGAGATGTGCTGGACAAACAAGTCCCATGCATGGAGGCCCAACCTCAGAACTTACAGGATTTAAAAGATCTGCTGCTAATATCTTGGTACCAGATACCACAGCGCACCTTTGATTCTAACTATAACATTTTGAGAAGATTCCCTTTTAATTAGAATTTTTTGAGTGTAGTTTAACCCATTCTTCATATTTTAACTTTTAAAAATGAAAGACAAAATTATATTGCAAAATTCAATCAATTTTTTCTCATGATTTCTTTCACTGTGATGGGTGGGTGCCCTATCTTGGGTTGTTCCCTGCCTTGCGCCCATAGCTTCTGGACCCTGTATAGGACAAGCAGGTATAGAAAAGAGATGAATGGGTATATTTCTTTCGCAATTGAGCTTTTGATTTTTGTTTTATGAGTGGGAAATATTTTTAAATGAATCAATTTCCTGTAGATTCATTCCTGTATTTTGAAAAGAGTATAGAAATCAGTCAGAAAATTTCAATTGCCATTTTTAATAGCCAAACATACAGAAGTAGGAAAATGTAAAGATATAGTGGAAAAAATCTAAACTGCTAACTAGATTTTATTACTCAAGTTGTGTATGAAAATTATTGCTGCTACCTACAATGATATAAAATGGTTCACTGGCATATCTGAGTTTCACCAAATATAATGCATACGTCAAAAATGCACATGGTCCCATACGATTACATTACCCATGAAGAGATTCCACAGGTGAGCCTAAGATATGGGAACACCCAGGATAGGATATGAATCCATCACAAGTCATGCAAGCATATTTTGATATTTTGAGAAATCAATTCCTTCCATTGTCTCTATTTGGATTCCAAAAGAAAACCCACACAAACACAAAGAAAAAATGATGAATCCCACATGCAAAACTGCTATTCTATCCTCCACCCCAGAAGTACATGACTGTAGTGGTATCTACTGATAGGTCCGTAGTCAGACATAAATTTCTTGGGAGGACTTTGCCGAGCCGGGGGCAAGGGTCCCCCTCTATAGATTTCACTGACCAGGGGTTGGAAGTTGCAAGGGGTTCAGACGCTTAATTTTACTACCTGACTATGTGCCTAATCAGTAACAAAAGCATTTCGGGGGGGGGTTCAAACACTTTATTTCATGACTACATCATGAAACCCATTATTTACGTGACTATGTGCCCACTTATTGAGCTGCCTGTGGCACATCTAGCAACATTTATTCATTCCAGGTAATGATCAATCTTAGCAAATAACAAAGAAGCTTTCGTTATTCCAGATTTAACAAATGGATTTAATGTAGTTTTTTGTTGCCTACCCCACCCCAGCTTCCGTGTGAGAACTGTTAATAATAAGAACACTAATCCCATGTATTTCAATTGTTAAATATATGCTATGAGCCTATTATTGCCACATTAGACATTTGCAAAGGAAAAAAAATCAATGAAAACACGCAAAAGCACACAATTTAAAAATTTATGAAAACATGTGAAAGCACACAAAATTAAGACCAAAATAAATTAACTTCTGCATCAAAAAATATATAAATGGGCTTAAATGTTCCTTCCTTGTAAAAAAGAACAATGGCGAGCAGCACTAGGAAAAGTGGCCGAACTACTGGAGAGCTGATTCCAAACAACCTGCTGCGGAGGTGGCTGAAAATAAATTTAAATTTAAATTTAAAAATTACTGCAGTGTTGTGCACCATGGTGCACGCAACAAGAGCAACACAACAGCATTCAGGGGAAAATGTTAAAGCTCTGGAGGACTTCCACATCCGTAAAGCATGCTCCACAACAGTGCCCAGAGTACGCTCCACAACTGTGCATGTTCTTTGGTGTGTGGTCTTATACCTCTACTCAGTCACAGTTTGTGGATTCAACAGTGGAGTCAGCAGATATTCAGTAAAAGGATACCTGATCTCTCTCAATAACCATCCATCCATCCATTTTCTGAAACCGCATGTCCAATTCAGGGTCACAGGGGGTTTAGAGCCAATCCCTGAGGCTATGGCCGCAAGGCAGGGAACAACCCTGGACTGGGCATCAACCCATCGCAGCTCTCAATACCCAGCCATCAGCAAGCGCACCATCCTTTGTCATCTGACACACTCCAAACATGGACCAAATTTAAGCGTCATGTATACTTCTAGGCTACTTGGACAATCTCTGTAAAATGTCCTTGATGGTCACATAGTACCTTTACATTTAGACCTAGTGCCAAGAACTCTTTTTGACAGGTGCATGAGGGATTCAAAGCATTCCATCAACTAAAATGCCATGTATGTCCGCAATGGCATGAAAATCATTTTTTGTGTCATGCAAGGCATCCCCTCCTGCAGGAAACTGTGTAGTTGTGCACATGGTGCATTAAGTGTGATCAGTGCATGCACAGATTTAGACACAGCAGCCTTGCTGAGTCCATGTGCATCACCGATGGTTTGCAGGAATCCATTGGTGGCATAGAAGCAGAGAATTGTCAGAAGCTGCACAGTGGGACTGAGGGCAAAATTCCAGTGTGTTCCACTTTTCAATTTATCCTGCCCTGCATCAGACCAAGGAGGCTCATTATTTTACCCCAGGCCAACCTGTATTTTTCTATTAATTACTGATATTGTCATGGGGTTCATATATCATCACAAAACAACATTTAGACCAGCAGCTTGGCTTCTTGGATGGTGCTGTCTCAATGATATCTCTGGTTAAGTTGCACAAGTCTCGGGATAGCTGGCATTGTCATTGCTGGTAGTAAGGGGTGATTCATCCATACCACTTTAAAGGATAAGACTGAATACATAGGAAGTTTTATTAGATAGCTCATTAAGTACCAGGGTTGTTCAGAGTTTATGAATTGCGCCCCATTCCGTTTATGAATTATACTATGAATTAAATGGTCAACACCAACAAGATTTCTACTTGGAATAACAGAAAGAATAATTCAATTAATCTCATTTCAAAAGAATTCAATACAATCACACAATACAAGAATAAAGGTCAATCTAGCAAAACATATATAATTAAATAATAGATTTACTTTCTAGATGACAGATGTATATATTGATGTACTAGTGAGTAACTTTATATTTCAATGACTGTAAGATAAAAACTGTAATTGTTTTAGGCTGTTCTAACAATATGGGTTTAGATAAGACTTTTAGATTAGACTTTATTGATCCCACACTGGGGAAATTTACTTGCTACAGCCAGTAAATATAAAGCAATAGAAAAGAAACAGACCAAAAAAAATACTGTAACAAATACAATAAATAATAAAATTAGTGTACACAATTATACATATTGCACAGACCCAAAATACACATACATACAGATTGCACCGAGTGATGTAAATATAGTTGTATGCCTATGCAGCGGATATTGCACAATATACAGCATAGTTACATAATTTATGAACTTTAGGTGACTGAGGTGTTATAAAGTCTGATGGCAGATGGAATGAAGGACCTGCGGAAGCGTTACTTCTTGCATGTTGGATGCAGTAGTTTGTTGCTAAAGGAGCTTTGTAATGTCCTCACTGTGTCATGCAGGGGGTGAGAGGGCCTGACCATAATGGATGTAAATTTGGCCAGCGTCGTCCTCTCAGTCACCTCCTCAGTGGAGTCCAAAGAGCAGCCCAGGACAGAGCCAGTGCTCCTGACCAGTTTGTCCAGTCTCTTCCTGTCCCTTTCTGAGTTCTCGCACCCACAGCAGACCACCGTGAACAATATAGCAGATGCTACCATAGTGTCGTAAAAGGTCCTTAGTAGTGTCCTGCACACAACAAAGGACCTCAGCCTTCTCAGCAGATGGAGACGGGTTTGCCCCTTCTTGTACAGGGCATCTGTGTTATGTGACCAGTCCAGTTTGTTGTTTATGTGAACACCGAGATATTTGTACACAGACACAACCTCTACCTGCACTCACAGAATATTCACTGGTACAGATGGAGTCACCTTGTGGCAGAAGTCAATTACCATCTCCTTTGTCTTACTGGCATTTATCAGGAGGTGATTTGATATATGTCAGCCCTCCAAGCCCTTTTCCATGGGCAAATGTTTATTATTTCTGCATATTTAACTGTTTTGTGTGCTAGCATTTGTGAGGAGTCTGTTCATGGGTTGTCAGATGGATAGGGTTGTGATAAGGTTACTTGAAATGACTGTATGAAGTGCTCTTCCACCATGGTACACAAAATGACAGTTAAATTAGGTGACACTTCAAATATAGCATTCTTTCATTCTGAATAACAGTAATGTGCATCAACTTTCTGGCAAATACTCAAACAGGGAAGCATGGCGACTGAACTTTTTGCTGTCTGGGGGTGGGCCCTCTGTAAGTCTTCGGAATCGCAGTGGGGGGCGGGGAGAGACTGTGATTCAGTGTATGCTGTGTATGTTAACTCACTGTGCATGTTAACATATATAATTCATATTGGAATATTATACTGAATTGTTACAGTTGCACCTACACTATGATTATGCATTTATGTGAATTCTATTCCATTTTAATTCTACTTTCATATATTCAAATTAAAAGTGCAATTCTGCATCCTGATTTTGATCAATTATATGAATTGAATTTGACTTGTAGGTCATTAAGCCATATGTTGCAAGTGATTCTACACTCACCTAAAGGATTATTATGAACACCTGTTCAATTTCTCATTAATGCAATTATCTAATCAACCAATCACATG
>JAODJW010000040.1:32932588-32943499 GCA_026777045.1 Hyperopisus bebe | reverse complement strand
CTTTGCAAGATCAGAATTTAAATCTTACCGTTTTCTCCCAAGAGAACTTCTGGCTGGGGTCCAGCACAAGCAGCATGAGCCACGTGTTCCACAGCAACAATAATACTGGGCTGGCCGCAGAGGTGCCTGTCTGTAAATCGGCATAGTGCACTTGGATATCGGCCGATGCCGATACATTAAAAAATGCCAAATATCGGCCGGCCGATACATCGGTCGACCTCTAGTTGAGAGAGATGTTGTTGATTTCCTATGTGTGTTACATTGGGGAAGCACCAGTAAAAAGCACCATGTTTTGAGCAGTATCGAAAAACAAACAAAAAATTGAAAATCTGCCATAAAATCCCCTTAGCTGTCAACCCGAACATGACAGCCTTTCGTCCCTCCCCCTGACTTTGGGGTGTAGTTACGCACATGCACCGATCCAATGTAAACAAGGGAGCAGTTAGACCAAATCACTCAGTCATGAAAGGGCAAAATATAACCAACAAGTCTTTTCTGCCCCCCGGCGATCGTAAATATTTTCACGAACATGTACATCTGAAATGTTCACTATAGTCTCTCCTGCAGCTTATAAAGTAAATGAAAAACCCATTACTGCTGGGGACATTAGAGCCGTGTTTTAAATAAAAAATTATAAAATAATCACATAGGAAAGTCATAAGTCAACCAAAAGGTGAAATCATAACCCCTCCTAAAATATGTTATTGGCTCATAATCCTCATAATAAATTCTAGCCGATACTGACAGATATTCAAGAAGTCATTAGTTCGCCTTGTGATACCGCTACTTTCTTTAATCCTTGAACAAACTTCTCAGCCTCTACTGAGGTTTCAAACTCACGCATTCGTCCATCAGATGACACTCGGAGCTTAGCTGAATAAATTATTCCGTAACGTATGTTCATCGATCTCAGCTGTTGTTTTACCCCGTCGAAACACCACCTTCTCCAGTGAAGCTCCACCGATAGATCCGGGAAAAACAAAATCTCCCGCCCACCACACATAACTTTGCCTTTGGCCCTGGCTGCTTGCATCACTTGGACTTTATCCTGAAAGTTTAAAAACTTTGCAATAAGGACTTTCGGAGTGCTGGGTTGATTAGAATGTGTCCGGCCGGGCAACCTGTGTGCTCTTTCAATGTAGAGTGGTGTCGGAAATGTTTCAGGTACCAGCGCCTCAGGGAGCCACTTCTGCAGGAAAGCCACTGCATCACTTCCTTCCATTTTCTCCAGGACGTTAACTAGTCACAAGTTGGACCGGCGTGAGCGGTTTTTGAGCTCGTCGAGTTTATTTGAGAGGAGAGTTACTTGTTTAAGTAGCGCATCAGACATGTCTTTCTCTGAGTTAACTGTGTCTTCTACGTTACTAATTTGCAGTTCTGCTTCATCCATGCACGCCGAGAAGTCCTGTATGTCCCTCTTAACGTCCTGAATTGCTTTCAGGACCACATCAGTTTTCGTGGAAAAGTCATTCCTGATCTCGTCGAGTATCTGAATAACATCCATGTTATGGGCCGTTCCAGTATTTTCGACCACTTGTGGCTCAGAACTAGCATCAACTGCCGAGTTAGCTTGGCTGCTAGCATACGAGACATCATCTTCTTCATTTGGAGAAAAGTCAGTTTTAACTTTGTTTTGTGCCTTTTTTGCCGGCATATTCTCGCAGATTACAATAATAATTCACCACAGGTGCAAAATTTCACTGTTCGTGGTATTAAAGTAGAATTCTCAGGATTTTACGCCAGGAGCTCACAAAAAGACGTATGTTCAGTTCAGCGCCATAACCACACCCCCACAAATTGTAATATTTAGATGACTGGGTCAGAGCATCTTCAAAATGGCAAGCCTTGTGTGTTCCCAGTATGCAATGGCTAGTACCTACTGAGAGCAGTCCAAGGATGACCAACCAGTGAATCAGCAATGGGGTCATGGGCCCCCAAGGCTCATTGGGACGGAAGGTTATGCTCCTCTTGTCTGATCCCACAGGAGAGCTACTGTAG
This sequence comes from Hyperopisus bebe, assembly GCA_026777045.1. Lineage (NCBI taxonomy): Eukaryota > Metazoa > Chordata > Actinopteri > Osteoglossiformes > Mormyridae > Hyperopisus > Hyperopisus bebe. The sequence goes on along the minus strand of JAODJW010000040.1, from coordinate 32,941,501 downwards.
CAGAAATTGCTGAAAAAGTTAATGCTGCTATGACTGATAGGTGTCTGAACACTGTGCATCGCAGCTTGCGGCATAGCCACAAATCAGTCAGAGTGCCTATGCTGACCCTTGCCATGCTGATCTGTTGCCAAAAAGTGCATACAATCAGAGTGGGAGCCACCAATAAATTCAAGGGGGGGGTGGGGGTGGGCAATTGAAATGCGAAGAGAGGGGGGTGACTTAACCCAAAAAATTATGCATACTGTTCACAGCTTTACAATTGTTTAACATGCATCATTACGACACACACACACAAACAGATCAGTAATCCCAGGAAACGCATACCATCCACATACCATCGCATGATAGTGACTCGCTGAGCTTGATTTCTTAAAATACTGTGGGGAAAGTCACCAACTCAGAGTCCATTATACACAATGCAACACAACAAGCACGTGCTATGTTTGTTAGCTTGCGTTGCCCCAGACAACAAATCAAGTAGATTTGTGAGGATTTGAAAATGTAGGCTAGAATGTGGCTGGTTTTAGCACATTATGCTAGACTGAATTTTGTATTAGTATTGTAAAGTCAAAATGGGCTTAATTTTCACTGAAAAGGTGATGTCCTTTTACGTCTCTTACGTTAATGCCCCCTGTGACTGCTAAAATTGTTCAGGAATGGTTTGAGGAACAAGGAAGAAGTTCAAGGTGTTGTCTTGGCCTTCAAATTTCTGATGGAGCATCTGTGGGTTGTGCTGGACTAACAAGTCCAATCCATGGATGCCCTACCTTGCAACTTACAGTACCTGAAGGATCTGCTGCTAACATACCACAGAACCTTCAAAGGTGTAATGGAGTCCATCCCTCCATGGGTCTGAGCTGTTTTTGCAGCACGAGGGGGACCTACACAATATTGGGCAGGTGGTTTTATTATTATGGCTGATCAGTGTATATAGGAATATGTGCGTGTGTGCGTTCATGTTTATGCACAATTTTATTATGATTATTATATTCTGTGCATATTCAGCATTCATTAATCACTCATTTTTTGTTTTTATTTCCAGGAATCATTACTCAACTCCTGAATGTTATCGTCATATTTTTCTCTAGTTTTTACCCCATTGAAAACATAAGTAACTAAGTCAGATTGAAAAGGATGGGTGAATAACTGGAATTAAACTTGTGTTGTATCCATTGATTACATGATTTACCTGAACTGCTGGGCAAGAAAATTATGAATGAGTCTACGTCTGGAACATGGCCATCTGGACAATAGCGTAATGTTAAACGTGGAAGACCTTTTAGGGATCAAGTCTTTGGTTGGTCTGGACTGACTGTTATACGAAGAGAAACTTTGTTTTTTTTTTTTTGGCAACCCCTTTCACAAAATATAGGTTTTGTGTTTATTTCCTTTAAGAGTTTTATTCAATTTCTATATGGATGTGTATGTATTTTATTAAATAGAGCAGATCTTACAGTTTACTTGGTAGTTTCATGCGTAACACTATTGCCTCACAACTCCAGCATCCCACTGTTTCCTTGCAAAGCTCCCATATTCTTCCTACGTTACACAGGTTTTCTCTGGGTACTCCTGTTTTCTTGCAAAATCCAAAGATGTGCAGTTTGATTTACTGCGATTTCTAAAATGCCCATGGTGTGTAATTTTGTGAGTGCATGTAAGCTGTGATGGACTGGCATCCTATGCAGGCTCCTTGTTACTCTTTCCAATATTAGTAGGTGGAAGATGGATGGATGGATGGTGTGGGTCTTGAAGTATTTTCCATCCTGAAAAAACCTATGAACTATTTCAGCTTGTTTTCAACTGGTATTGGAGTATAACTGAAACACAATTGTGACACATTCATATTGATGAATCTTCCACATATATCCTCTGGATTTTTTGAGTTCTAATCAAGATCAGGCTGTCTGCAGTGACAGATGCACCACTCTTCCAGGTGGCTGCACTTAACACTGAACCTGATTAACAACTACTGGATGAACACATGTTCTGTGCCCTTGATTTATTTCACAAAAATTATTCCATTTGTCATTTTAGTAGGAATCTAATGTAAAATGATAGCTTATTGTTTTCTTGGGTTTTATATCTAGATTTTGCAGCTAGCATATTTCGCACTTAGCAGCATTTTGCCAGCTATCTACCTTTTCACGATAGACCTGAGATTAGACGGAAAAAGGTTAAACGTAAAACCGAGGGTTAAGACATTAATGTTTGTGTGTAATTCAGCTCCTTTAAAATGCATATGCTTATCTGGGGTTGGGTCTCAGGGGCAACAGTTTAAGCAGGGATGTCCAGACCTCCCTCTTACCCGCCACATTCTACAGCTCCACTGGGGGAAATATAAGATGTTCCTAGGCTAGCCAAGAGACATAATCTCTCCAGCATGTCCTGGGTCTGCCCCAGGGCCTCCTCCTGGTTGAACATGCCCGAAACACCTCCCCAGGGAGCCATCCAGGAGGCATCCTTAGATATGTGCCTGAACCACTTCAACTGACTCCTATTGATGCAGAGGGGCAGCAGCTCTACTTTGAGCCCCTCCTCTATCTGAGCTCCTCGCCTGTCTCTAAGGCTGAGCCCAGCCAGCCTGGGGAGGAAGCTTATTTTGGCCACTTGTATCCATGATCTCATTCTTTCAGTCACCACAAAGAGCTTATGACCATAGGTGAGGGTAGGAACGTAGATTCCCCAGTAAATTGAGAGCATTGCCTTCTGGCTCAGCTCCTGCTTCACCAAAACAGAATGGTACAGGGTCTGCATTACTGCCATCGTTGCACCAATCCATCGGTCGATCTCCTGCTCCCTTTTTACCTCACTCATGAACAAGACCCCAAGATACTTGATCTCCTCTGCTTGAGGCAGTAACTCATGCCCCACCAGGAGAGGACAATCTACTTTTCCGGTCGAGAACCATGGCCTCAGACTTGGAGGGGCTGATACTCATTCCGGCTGCCTCACATTCAGCTGCAAACCACCCCAGTGCCTGCTGCAGGTCACAGCTTAGCATGATGTCAACAGAACCCCATCATCTGCAAAAATCATGACGCCCCTGAACTGGACCTCCTCTGCCCCTTGGCTACATATAGAAATTTTGTCCATAAAAGTTGTGAACAGAATCATTTGACTTACTGTTGACAATGCGAACTAAACTCTTGCTCCATTTGTACATGGAACTGATGGCCTGTAACAACGGACGCTGTACCCCATATACCTCCCACAGTACCCCCCTAGGGACACAGTCATATGTCTTTTCCATATCCACAAAACACATGTAGACTGGGCAAACTCCTGTGAACCCTCCAGTATCCTTATGAGGATGAAAAGATGGTCCATTGTTCTGCAACCAAGACAGAATCCGCATTATTCCTCCGGTACCCCAGCATAGACCAGGGAGGCTGAGGAGTGTGATCCCCCTAAAGTTGGGATACATCCTGTGGTCCCCTTAAAGATTGGGACCAACATTCCAGTCTGCCAATCAAAAGGTACTGTCCCCAACATCCACACAACGTTAAAGAAGCGTGTCAGCCTAGAAAGCCCAACAACATCAAGAGCTTTCAAGACCTCAGGGTGAATCTCCTCCACCCCTGGAGCCCTACCACTGAATAATTGTTTTTTTGACTACTTAAGTGCCTTAGAGATGGGCAAGTCCTCCTCTGAGTCTTCCAGCTCTACTTCCTCCAAGGTAGGCACATCTGTGAGATTTAGGAGATCCTCGGAATATTCCTTCCACCGCCTGACTATATCTCCAATTTAGGTCAACAGCACTCCATTCCAGTCGTTGCCTGACAGTTTGCCCAAACCTTTTCAAGCCTGACTGAAAGTCCTTCTCCATAGCCTCTCTAAACTCCTCCCACACCCAAGTTTTTGCCTCAGAAACCACCTGAGCCGCTTCCTGCTTCCTTCCTTGAATCACCACCTTATCATGGTGGAGGGATTTGTGTGTCTCCATGGTCCTAGGAGCAATGTTTTTGGGGGCAACTGCCCCTGCTCGGGTCTCCTAAGACATATTGGTCATAGGTGAGTGGCCAGATTAAGTGTGGTTCAGACAGACTCCCATGAGTTTTAAGGTATAGGATCATGTTACCCCGTTAGGATTGGGGAGACCAGGGCCTTGCCCTGGAGCCAGGCCTGGGGTGGGAGCTTGAGGGCGAGCACCTGGTGGCCAGGCATCCACCCATGGGGCGTCTGGGGAAATGTGTTGCCCATCATCTAAAGTCTATTTGATTATTGCGCATGTGCCATAAATTTGTGATTATATGGAGATCTGATATTGTGCAGCTCTACTGTGGGGTGTACTGAGTTTTACATACCCAGTTTTGATAGAGCCAAGTGATTGCCACAATCCATGATAAATGGTACGGTGATAGTGGTTATCAACTTGGTGCTACTTAAGTAGGTAATACCCCTCAGCAAGTTATCAGCACCCCTGCCCCAGCAAAATTATTCCTTCCCTGGCAAGAGGCTGCAAAGGGGGCAAGCACTGAATATCAGTATCGGGATATCAACCTTGGAATTAGTTTATTGAATTGAAAAGAAAATCAATGCTATTCCCCATGCCTATTATTTAGTCAACAGGTAGTTTTTATTTAGGATGTTTTTTGGTAAAATGGGGGTTCGTATACATGTTTTTGATGAAAGGTCTGGACTTTGGCCTGTTGTAATATAAAAGCCTGACTTAGGTGTGGCATATGAATTACCTTGACAATATAAAAAAATAGTAAAAGTCAACTACCATCATAGTACCCAAAACTCAAAAGCCAATAAATGCTCCTTGTAGTACTGCCCTCTGGTGTATACTGTGTATCTGGGATTAGGAACACATAACCCAAAATCACTGAACAATGGACTGTGATTAGGCACAAAAGAGCAGTGCTCAATCATGCATCTCAACAAAGATGATGGATGATGCTGCTTTCAAATTGCACCAGCTCTGAGAGAATGGGCCTCACTGAAAAAAAAGTCTGGATGCCATTCTTCCCTCAACCATTGCTGGTGTCCAGACTCCTAACTATGACACAGATAGCTTTCCTCAAAAGTTTGTTTATCCTACCAGCTTTCATAACCTTCATAGTGCCCCAACTAATACTGAACAGGATGGTACAGTCATACCTGCTGGCTGCACACACTGAACGATTTGGTCTACTGAAGAAAGCAGCCTATTCTGCACTTGCATATGCTCTGTGTAGTCATGCCAGTCTTGTATGTCATTGATTTCTACACTTTAGTGACAGTGGCTCCCTGTTCCGACCTCTCTGTCATTTGAACATAGAGATGCAGATGGTTCTTCTTAAACCATCCAGCAGAATTCTCCAGGAGACTTCTATGCTCCTTTCACTGACATGTTCCAACATCACACAATTATCAGAAAACATCTGAAGATGGCATTAGTCTGAGTTGCACCTGATGTCTGAGGTGTAAAGATTAAACTGAAATGATGACCCCTAGTCTTATCTAGGGTTGTGGGGGGTCCCTAGCCTATCCTGAAGGCTATGGGCGCAAGGCAAGAAACAACCCAGGAAGGGGCACAAACTCATTGTGGGGTACACTCACTGACCTAAGCACACCTATGGACAATTTCGCAACTCCAATCAGCCTCAGCATGTTTCTGGAATGTGGGGGGAAAGCAGGATGATACCTCATGATGACACAGGGAGGACATGCAAACTTCACACACATGGAACTCAGGCAGAGGCTTGAACCCAGATGCCAGAGGTATGAGGCAACAGTGCCAACCACTACACCACCATGCCACCCCCTTATAATACAGACGCTCCTCTACTTACAAAATTTCAATTTACAAACTTTCAGACATACAAATGAAGGGGACTGTAAGTCCAAACTGTGTTCATTGGGCTCCCATTTCCTGTCCGCAACATCAAGTTTTTTTTCTGCGCGCCAATTCCACCTAGTATGACTTCTGGCCACTACTCCTGCCGCGCATCAGCGTAGCGTGTGTAATCCCAGCATTCTAGTTCTTTGTACTTGCATATACCCTTAAAATGATGTTGAATAACAACTTACGAACATTTCAAGTTACGAACGACCGTTCGGAACATATCTCGTTCGCAAGTAGAGGAGCGTCTGTACTCAACTTTTCCAAATATTAGTTATTCACAGTGATCTCTTTACATTAGGGACCAGTGGGGCTAGGCCCCACCAAATGTCGCTGTTGAGCAGTGCAGGATATCAGTAATTCAGTCTAATAATATATAATTTTCCATCCATCCATCACTTAATTCCAACTGGGGTCACAGGGGGACCGGAGCCTATCCTGGGAACAATGGGCGCAGGCAGGAACCAACCCTGGGCAGTCACTAACACACCACAGAATAATTTTCTTCACAACTAACTAATATTGTTGTGAATTTATTACATATGACATTGCGACCCGACCTCGGATAAGCGGAAGTTAATAGATGGACCCTAACCCTAACCCTAACCAGACTAAAAAAGTGCTGGTGTGAAAACACCCCTAAAGAGCTTACAGGCAAGAATACGGAAGAGAAGGCAAATGCCAATAAATGCATGAGAGTTGTGTCATACTTCTAGTGTTGTGAGAAATCAGGTAAAAAGAAAACCCTTTTCACAGAAATTGAAATATCAAACAAGAATGTTTCAGGTGCTAATGCAGCTGAGTTTCTCATATTTCTTGTCAAATATTTCAAGAAGACCAGATGTTTCCTAAAGCAGATGAAAGAACCCTGTCTTCTGAGGTAGACTGTGCTGAACTTCCAAGTATCCCATGCATTACATTGTGTAGTCATTCTGTTTTTTTCTGTTCTACTTAAAAGGACAGGATGGCCCATTTTCAACCCAGGCTGAATAAAAAGGAACTCTCACATACAGCATTGTACACCATTCTGAAACACTATATGGACAGAAGTATTGTGACACCTGGCTATTACACCCATAATGTCCCATTAGCTGCCAAGCTGCCACTCTTCTGAGAAGGCTTTTCACAAGATTTTGGAATGCATCTGTGGGAAATTTTGCCCATTCATCCAGAAGAGCATTTGTGAGGTCAGGCACTGATGTTGGAAGTGAAAGCCTTACTTATGAAGTAGTTCATCCCAAAGGTGTTTGATGGGGTTGAGGTTAGGACTTAGGCAGGCCAATCAAGTTCTTTCACACCAACCATGTTTTTATGGACCTTTCTTTGTGCCCTGGGGCACAGTCATGCTGGAATAAAAAGGGGCACCCCCCAAACTGGGCTGGTCTTGACAGAGTATTGTGAAATTACTTAATCAAATCAGTGAAATATTTCCCACGCAAAGATGTTGATCCGCAGGAAAGGTGCACATTCAGAAGTACTTTGAAGAGCTGTAGTTCGCGCAGAAATTTCTACGGTCATCATTGCATTCGGTAAGTTTTTATGTTTCAATACCCAATTCCTCTAGAGTATAAAAGATATGTCATTACATCAATGAAACGAGTCTCGATGGGGAGGAACAAAATTTGTAAATCCATCCCAGAGCAAATATAACGTTATGACTGTGTATGAAATGGCGGGCAGTTTAGTTTATCTTGATTGCGAGAGAGTACATGTACTAGGCAATGCTATTAGCTTTTGCTCCATGCCTGGCTAAACTGTTAAGTATTGTTTTAGCTGTGTATTTTTGCGCCGCATGTGAACGGTACCCAGATAAGTTTTGCAGACCTAACAGATACTTGTTCTCCATCTTAGGTGGGCCAGTCACTTAAAAGATAAAGTAACACAAAATCAAAAATGCATTATATGTTATATATTTCACCATATTTATATATGCCTCTTTGGGTTTGAAAACTTAGTGAACATGATTTTGAGAGAAAGCTATGTAGAGTGCATCACCAACAGGCGAAAGTAACCTGGGTACAAGGGTAGCTTGTACGGTCAATTTTTTCAACTGAATAAATTAGAGATTAGACGGTACAGGCAGCCCCCAGTGTAAGAACATCTGACTAATGGACAACTTGTACTTAAGAACAACTGTGATGGAGCCAATTATATTAAGAATTTGGGTTAAATACAGTGGTTCGTAATAATGGACGCACACACTATTTAATGGGTGTTTTCCTAACTGGAATTCATTTTTTGTCTGCCACCACCTGCTGCTCTGTCTGGAGCGTAACGAAGGTGATCACACATAGCATCTTCCACTTCTTTCTCTGGTGCATTTGATGCCTTGAGGATTGCCTATGAATATAACACAAAATTATTATTACAGAAATCCATAACTTATTCAAAGTAGACAAATACAGTTACAATTTTAAGCTTCTGCACTCAGTATGATACAGTTTTCTGATTCTGAAGGATGCTTACACAAAGATATAAATTTGTATCTACAGGCTTTTATAAGTTGACATTTTGGCACTGGGCATTTTAAGTGCTAAGAACATTATATTCATTTGCATTAATGTGGTAGTTCTTATGCATTTTGCAGTTTTATGATATATTAAAACATACATTAACATCAACTGAAGTGCAGAATCAAGACGTTTATATGAGAAAGAAAAATTAAATTCTCCTCCTTGGATTGCCACCTTATCCTGGTGGAGGGGTTTGCGTGCCTCAGTGAACCTGGGGGCTATGTTGGCGGGGGCCCCTGGTAGGGTATCCCAAGGCAAAAAGTTCCCAGAGGAGGGGCCAGACAAAGGGCAATCCAAAAGAACCCTATGAAAAAGTATTGAAACAAAGTCTCGTTTCCCTCGCCCGGACCAGGCTTGGGGGAGGGGCCCATTGGCGAGCGCCTGGTGGCTGGGCCTTGGCCCGTGGGGCCCGGCCAGGCATAGCCCGAAAGAGGCACGCGGGACTGTCCCCAGGTGGGCCCACCACCCACAAGGGGAATGTCAGGGGTTCGGTGCTTTGTGGATCGGGTGGCGGCCAAGGGAGGCCCTGGCGGTCCAATCCCCGGCTGACAAAACTGGCTTTCGGGACATGGA
>JAODJW010000040.1:32852865-32864664 GCA_026777045.1 Hyperopisus bebe | reverse complement strand
ACTAGCTCAATAAAACCACAGCTATGAATACCATCGATCTAATACTCTGTTGGGAAAGTACAGGGTTTTTTTTTATTATTATTTTTTTTAGGAAAAGAGGTCAGGGTATAATACCAGAAGTGCTAATTCAGGTATTTCTGAAAGAGGTGCATTTTAAGTCGTCGTTTGAAGACATTCAGTGACTCAGCTGTTCGGGCATATAGGGGGAGTTCATTCTACCACCTTGGTGCTAGAACAGAGATGAGCCGAGAGGTGTGTCTACCTTGTGCCTTGAGGGGTGGTGGGACCAGTCGAGCAGTGCTAGAGGATTGAAGAGATCGTGGTGTAGTGCGGGGTGTGATGAGGTCTTTTAGGTAGGATGTTGCCAGATCATTTTTGGCTGAAAGAAATTTTGGCCAACATTTCTAAAGAATGCTTTCAGCACCTTGTTGAATCAATGCCACGTAGAATTAAGGCAGTTCTGAAGGCAAAAGGGGGTCAAACACCGTATTAGTATGGTGTTCCTAATAATCCTTTAGGTGAGTGTATGTGTGTGTATCAATGTGTGTAAAATATAATATATATAAAACAGGGTTTAATGTTAACTCTAACGCAACTTTAAGGTCTCCATTAAATACAGTGTTCTGTTTGATGGGCATTTGGGATATTCAAGGCTTTGTTTTGAGTTTGCACAATGTTTATGTTTTATAGACATTTGAAAGCCTTTCAGTCAGTCATTGTGGACAATGGTACTATCCCATTATAGTCCCTGAGATGATATGTGTGACTCACAGGGTTTTTAAGGGCAGCGATGAAGTTCGACTGATGCGACCCCCATCCCCGGTCACTCAGAGCCCGGACACCCAACTGGAAGCTGAAGCAGAGAGGGCATCCATTGCAATGGAGCCCGATACCACGCAGCCCGGCAGTAGCCGGGAGCTGATGGATAGCCTGGTGGTCATGATGAGGTAGCTTCTTCCCCTCTGTATTCAATTCAGCTTAGTTTTATATGGTGCCTTTCACAACCTTGTCACCCCAAGGTGCTTTACATAGGTGTGTTGTGATTCATTGCATCATTTAGAGAACAATACAAAACAAGGAAAACAAAAGACAGAGAAATAAGAGAAAGCAAACCAGTTGACAATGGAGGAGAGGAACCTAAAACTCCCAAGTAGGGAGGAAAAAAAACCTCTAGGGGTCCAAGGTCAACTGGCTACCCAGTACCCATGGGTCAGCTAACATTACTGGAAAAAGGAAAGAGTGGGCTTTCTTGCTAAAAGTAAAGTATAGACTTTGATCAGATCAACCCAAAGTCTATCAATGAGTCAGTTCTCCACCCCAGCCTGAGCAGGGTGCAGATGAAAAACTGCACCCACAATGTTACAGTTCGTAGGTCACATCCACAATGTCACCCTTCCTTGGGATTGAACCAAGACTCAGTTGGTGCCCACTCCTGTAACCATCCAGACATGGGGGATGGAAGGCAGAGAGCATGGGTGGTCAGAACATGCATTGACACATTAATGGACAAGTACAGTACATAAAAATGATGTACAGCAGCACCAACAGCCATATTTATGTTGTGTTATGTGTTAAGTTACACGGGTAATCTAAATTGAAGTAATGGGTCTTCAGTAGAGATTTAAAGACTGAGACCAAATTGGCATCCTGGACATAGTCTGGTAAACCATTCCACAATACAGGGCATCTGTAGCAGAATGCTTTATCACCAACTATCACTTTATATGTGGAACAACAAGGAAACCTGCATTGTGTGATCTTGAGTGAATGATGCGGCTTGTAAGCTTTAAGTACTTCTGTTAGGTTGACAGGTGCTAAACCTTTTAAGTGCCTTATATGTAAGTAGGAAAAATTTGAACCTAACAGGAACCCAGTGCAAGGAACAAAAAGCAGGGCTTATGTGTTCAAACTTTCTGTTCTTGGTGACAATTTGAACTGCTGCAAGGTGTTTAGTGTGCAATGTGTGCTCCCAAGTAACAGGATTACAGAAGTCTAACCTACTGTATGCAAAGGCATGTATCAATTTCTCAGTGTCTTGAGTATTAAGTAATCGTCATAGTTTGACGATGTTAGGCAGCTGTAGAAAGCATACCTTATGGGAGGTATTTTATGCTAAAAATAAAATGAAAATGATAAAATGAAAATCTCCACTTTGCCATTTACTTTTTAAAGTCTGCAAAAATCCTGCCAAAATGAAAACTGAAATGAAATAGCACCATTTGCATTTTTATTTTCCAGTCCTGTATGAGTCAGTTCAAAGTTCAAAAACCTTTTTGTCTTTTCAATTTCCAGTTTTTTTTTCATTTTCCACTTTACTTTTTCATTTAAGTTCACAACCTGCAAATATATGTTAACTGATGTGTGGCAGTGAGCGGAGCTATGGATCACTGCTGTGATTTCTCAGTGAGTTTAATTCCTTTTTGTGTTTCTTGCACATGGTCGCCCGTGTTGCTCAAACTATTGGAAAAGTCATACGCAGCTTAAGTTAGCTACTTATTTGCAGCTTCGGATTCGTTTAGCTTCTTATTCGCAGTGTCTTTTGCAGCTTGTTAGCTTCTTATTCGTAGCTTTACTTAAAGGGAATGTTTGCGCAGCTCATGCTGCAGTTTTTTCACAAGACATTTTGAAAATATAAAATTAATAAATTATTATAAAAATTAACATATTAATAAAAGGTTTAAGCTGTAGCATGTATATTTATTTAAAATAAGAATTTCACAAGTCTCCCTGTAATGAAAGTGGTGGAACTACCCAGGCATAATGTGATTTTTCTTTCGTAACAGTAAACTGGTTGCTTGACACACAAGAACACAATGACAACAGAATGGGCAGACATAATGAGAAAGCACAGCAGTGATCGATAGCTCTGCCCACTGTCTGCTCCAGTTAACATATATTTGCATGTTGTGAACTTGAAAATGAAAAGGCAAATAGTAAATGAAAACTCAACCTGGAAAATTAAAAAACCTTTTCTCTTTTCATTTACTCATGCAATTTTTCACATCTGACTCATGCAAGAGTGGAAAATTTAAATGCAAATGGTGCCATTTCATTTTAATTTTCACTTTGGCAGGATTTTTGCACATATACTTTGAAAACTAGTGGAGAATTTTTATTTTATCATTTTCATTTTATTTTTTGCAGAAAATACCTCCCATACATACCTTCGATACTGCATCTAAATGTGATTTGAATGAGAGGTTTGTATCTAAGGCTTGTATCACCCCACACTTCATGCTCCTAGCCCTAAAGTTCCATAGTTCCATATATCCAAACATACTCTATTCAGACTACCGGTCCTTTGTGTTATGTGTTTCAGGACGTTTTTGCGCTACTTCTTCCCTCCGGAATTTCGAATTCCAAAAGATGACATTAACAGCATGACCGCAGAGGAGTTAGTAGCTTTTCCAATGGTATGTTGATGAAGTTTGTCATAAGATGCTGAACTGGTTTATCTGCTTAACCTTTGGTCATTGGAGATGTCAATACATTTATCTATACATAACTACGTAATACTTTTCAATTACTAAATTACACAGACTAGTGTAAGACACTTCCACTTGTTTTATATTTTATATCCACTTAAGATTGACATGATTTAAGACTAGCAAATTCCTAGGTAAGGAATTGTTTTCGTATTTGACTGAAGATTTGAAACTTAATTTTGGTGATAAAAGCTGGGGCTGCAGAGCTAATGCTAAGCCTAACCCTGCAGAAAGAGTACTTCCAGCAGTATGAGCTGGGCCTACAGAGCCTATGCAACTCGTATCAAAGCCGGGCTGATGCCCGGGCTCGTGCTGTGGAAGAGAAGAGCAATAGTGCAGAGGCACGCCTTCGTGACTCCGAGGAGAAGCTCCAGAAACTGCGGACCAATATTGTGGCTCTGCTGCAGAAAGTCCAAGAGGTGGGTAGCCCAACCCCCCCCAAATTTTTCCCTTTTTTCTTTTTTTTATGTAATTAGGGAAAAAAAATGCTTTTCCTTCATTCTTCAATTCATTCTTCAATTTCTGTTACACATGCTTGCACAATTAAAAGACCAAACTACCAATTTGTCATTTTAAACCAAAGTAATTTTAATAATGGTGGCCACTGAGCCTCAATGCTGCCCCCATTCTATGGTGATTTCAGCTAACAGAATGTTGTCATTTGGTCAATACTAAAAACTGCATTCTGAAACCTGAACATCAGCAATTCAGAAATACTACAGCATTTTCTATTGACAGTATGTTAAACGTACTGTCAATAGCAAATGCTGTAGCATTTCTGAATTGCTGATGTTCAGGGGCAGCATTGGGGCTCAGTGACCACCATTATTTTTACATCGAGTAGGCTTCTCTTTCTTTGTGTTTCTTTTGTATTTGCTTGAAGGTCTGCTGCAGGGGTGCCCAATCTTATCGGCAAAGTGCTAGTGTGTATGCGGGTTTTCGCCGCAACTCCCTAATTAGATTACTAATTAGAGGACTGATTGGCTGAAAAGTCCTCACATCTGGGTTTGAACAGCTGACCTACAAGTTATCCCAAAAACCTGCATACACACCGGCCCTTTGCGGATAAGATTGGGCACCCCTGGTCTACTGGTTTCCTTCGGGTTCCTTATTTGGATAAAAGAACAGTTCATTCAGGTGCTGCCCTCTGCTAGCCGCCTTTGAAACTACATACAGAGGATGGGTAGTTTTCAGAGACTGCCTAAAAAATTGCTTATCTGTTCAGAGATTAAAAATCACAAAACCAAGCCCCTGCATAAAAAGTTGCATGGTCATATACCTGTTATGGCATAGCAGTTAGCCTTGTTAACTTCTGTCTTTCACCTTCACTACAGGACATCGATATCAACACAGATGATGAACTGGATGCTTACATTGAGGACCTGCTCACTAAAGGAGATTGACTGGACACACTGAGTGACCAGCGTTGCTCTCACCCTTCCCTGACAACCAGTTTCATTGCTTCCACCTTGTTGTATGTATTGGTTGTCAAAGAAAAAAACTGTACATTATGGGATGACAAAGCAGCAAAGATTGCATTCCATATGTGTAATATAGATAATCAAGCACGCCTGCACATTACCTGGCCACAACTGAGAGTAGGCTGAGTGTTGCTGTGTGCTAGGAAGGACATTGTGGGAGGGAGAGGGAATTTAGTTTGGGCATCCCAAAGCTTTTAGTAACTGTAAGGAAGACTTTTGTTATTGAGAAATGTGATCCAAAACACTCTGGATGTATCACACTTGTCCCATTGGTCCAGCGGAGGAAGAAAATCTCACTTTTAACCCCATGAAGCTACTTCAAGGTATCCCCTTTTTCTTACTATTTTGTTGTGCATTTCAGCATGATTCTATAAACAGGGTTAAAAGCATTTTACTAGATTTAATTTAAATCGGACTTATATTTATACAAGTATAAATTAAAGTATAAAGTATAAATAAAGTATAAATTGCTCAAAATTCAGATTTAAGATAAATTAGATGAGAGTTTTACTCTAACACTGATAGCTGCTCATCAGTAGAGTATAAAACCTAAAGTATAAATTAAGAGTTATGACAAATATGACAAATACAAGTATAAATATGTATAAATATTATACTTGTATAAATATGGTGGTAAACAAAATTGAATAAAAGCAAATGAGAATAAGCCCTTGAACAGTATGGAGAGAGGGATAGTAGTCATGATATTCCTGTCCATCATTACATTAGCGTACCTCAAGGCATTACAGTACACTTCACCGTTTTGCAGTGTCCACTTTTATTTTATTCAATGCTAAAACTGTTGGTAGGACTCAGAACTTAGATTATGCTCCCCCTCATTACACACTAATAGCAAGGAGGATCATGTAGATGATATTTCTGCTATATGCACATATATCTAGTTCCTGAGTCAGTCCCAACACACTTTGCTCAAAATTCAGATTTAAGTATGTGTCCTTCATGACATTTTTTTTTTTGGCAGGACAGATGTAATAATCCCAGGGTCAGTGCTGCTTTTACCAATTTAGAGGATGGTATCTGATAAGTATGAAAATTGGGGGTTCTTGGATGCTTCCTTCTTCAGGAGTGTACTCCAGAATGGAGCATGTGGGAAGAGATAATTAAGCTAATTTAGCATCTCCCAAGACTTTGAGGGTGTTAACAAGCTTGCCCTCAAACCGAAATATTTACTGGGTTTTATCAGTATGTATTATCTTGGAAGCTTTCATCCAACTATAGGACAACTTTTTTGGGGTGGGGGAGGGGCAGTATAATTGCTTTAAAATCACCCGTATTTAGTTAATCCAGTGAAGGGAAGCCTTTATGTGTATTCTGTGGTAATGTTTCTTTTAAAAAAATATTTTTAAATGTTAAAGAACTGTTTTATTAAAATGTGTGGTTTATTTTTGCTCTTGTTTGCTTATTTTGCAAAAATGTACACATGCACTGACAATGTTGAAGGGGAAAGTTATGACAAATCTGATTGCCCAGATGAGTTTTCTTGGAAGGCTTGTCTATCTGAGTTTTGTTCGTTTGATGAGAGTTTTACTCTAACACTGATAGCTGCTCATCAGTAGAGTATAAAACCTAAACTGTTCCTCTGCTTTTTGAGGTGTAGTTTTTAAACAGATAGTGGCATTTTTTTATTCAGTTTGTTGTGTAAAAGTGTGGCTGAAAATAGAAGCGAAAAGATGTGTATATGTGGTGTATGTACTATGGTTTTGCAAGGTTTTTCTAGTTTTAGATAATACATTTTTTTATTTGCCTCTTTACCTTACCACAATGTGGCCCTGGAGAAATTACATTTCATGGAAACCTTGCTGCATGCTACGCAAATGTTTGTGTACATGTATCCTTATATGGTGAGGTGACAAAGAATCTTGAATGTTACATCACCCTCACTTCAAAGCTCTTACATCAGTTAAATACTTACTAATTCTGTTAAATATTAGAACATTTGTCATATATGCTTTCCTTTACTTAACCAGGATAGGATTGGAAAATTAGAGGTTTTAGAACCATTAATGGTAGTGATCATAACATGATTAAATTCGAGGTTAATTTTAGTGTCCGAATAGCAAAGTCCAAAATAAAAGTATACAATGTTAGGAAGGCTAACTTTAATAGTATGACACTGAAACTAGAAACTGTAAACTGGAGGGAGTTCAATAGCAAAATGGTTGAAGAGGCATGGGAATTTTTTAAAAGCACATTGTTGCAATTGCAAGAGGACTTCATACCTGTTTTCAGAAAAACTAAATCTAGGAAACTACAACCCAGGTGGTTTACTAAGGAAATTAAGAATAAAGTCAGGAGGAAAAGGGCCCTGTGCCACAAATGTAAAATAACTAATGATTTAAAAATTAAGCAGGATTATCTAAGTGTACAGGTTGAGTTAAAAAATAACAGACTCTCCAAGAGGAATGTACAAAGAAAAATTGCATTGGAGGCTAAGGATGACAGTTTTTTTTCCAATATTTTAACTCCAAAAGAGCTCTGAAAGCTGAAATCACTAATTTGCAGGATATGAAGGGCCTTATAATTGAAAATGAAATTGATATAGTAAATGAGTTTAATGATTATTTTACATGGGTGTTCACAGTAGAGAACATGAGTAACTTACCACCATTTAGTACGAACACTGCGTCGTCTATGACCAATATATGTATAACTGAGGCAGGGTGACGTACTAAGCCTAGCTAAGCTCATAATAAATCACAGGGCCCTGATGGCATCTTACCTATAGTTTTAAAAGAGATGGGGCATGATATTAGCCAACCTTTAACATTCCAGAAATCGTTATCTGCGGGTGTGGTACCTTCAGATTGGTAGCATGCTAATATAACGCCCATATTCAAAAAAGGGGATAGAAGTAATCCAGCAAACTATAGGCCAATCAGTTTAACTAGCATTACTGGAAAAATAATGGAAGCTATAATACTGTATATTGGATGCAAATACCATTCTGAGGGATAGCCAACATGGATTTAGGAGAGGTAGATCCTGTCTAACGAATTTGAGTTCTTTGAGGAAGCTACAAGAGAAACTGATCACAAAAAGGCCTACGAGGTAATCTACTTAGATTTCCAGAAGGCTTTTGATCTTGTCCCCCACAATCGGCTCTTGCTTAAGCTCAAAGCTGCAGGGATTGAAGGAACTGTAGCAGCTTGGATTGAAAACTAGTTAACTGACAGTAAGCAGCGAGTAGTTATTAGAGGCACAATGTCACAGTGGGCCTGCGTTCATAGTGGGGTACTGCAGGGTTCAATTTTAGGACCACTATTGTTCCTAATTTACATTAATGATATTGACACCAATACATACAGTAAACTGGTTAAATTTGCAGACGACACCAAGGTGGGTGGTGTAGCAGATACTGATCTAGCAGAAGAGAGGCTACAACAGGATCTGGATTTAATTAGCGACTGGGTTGATACCTGGCAGATGAAATTTAACATGGATAATGTAAATGTAAGGTAATCCATGCAGGGAGCAGAAATATAAAGTACAGATATTTTATGCGTTCCACTGAAATAAAGGTAGCTGATTACGAGAAAGATCTTGGTATGTATGTTTATGCTTCCATGTCCTACTCTCGCCAGTGTGGGGAAGCAATAAAAAAGACCAATAGAATGTTGGGTTACGTCTCTAGGTGTGTGGAGTTTAAGTCAAGGGAGGTGATGCTATGATCATATAATACCTTGGTACGACCCCACCTAGAATATTGTGTGCAGGTTTGGTCACCATACCTTAAAAAGGACATTGCTGCCTTGGAAAAGGTGCAATGGAGGGCTACGAGAACGATTCCTGGTCTTAGAGGAATGTCTTATGAGGAGAGGTTAGCTGAGCTGTTTAGCCTTGAGCAAAGGAGACTAAGGGGGGACATGGTCCAGGTATATAAGATTCTAACAGGTCTGGATGCTGTTCAGCCAAATGGCTATTTCAATATTAGTTTAAATACTAGAACTTGTGGCCATAAGTGTAAATTAGCGGGAGAACATTTTAAAACAAATTTGAAGTAGCACTTCTTTACACAGTGTGTAGTTAGAGTACGGAATAGTCTTGCTGCTAGTGTAGCACAAGTTAAAACCCTGGGTTCCTTTAAATCAGAGCTAGATAAGACTTTAACAACTCTGAGCTATTAAGTTCTCCCCAAACAAGCTTGAAGGGCTGAATGGCCTCCTCCAGTTTGTAAATTTCTTAAGTTCTAATGAACTTTCTTAATGGACTTTAATAAAATTTAAGTTCTAATTTTAAAAGCCATTTTGCAAAGATATAACATGTAATTAATACACAGCAAAATGATATAATTGATAGCTATTTTATGTATATCAACTGATTAAAGATTCGAGTTATTGTTTATAATACACTCAGTGACATAAGTTGTACACCCAGATGAAGTGATGGAAATAAAATTAATATGCACATGGTGAAAGGTCATGTGACTAACACAATATATAAACAGGTAGATCTTCGCCTGCTAATGATGTGTGTGATGCGAGCCTTTGGAAAGCAACCAAAGATCTGGCAGAGAAAAGTAACTTTTGGCTGTGGCTGAAGAGGAGGGATACACATTGGGGCACCACCTGGCTCAAGAGCAGGCTCTAGGGGGCGACTGGGAGACGTCCCTGTCGTTGCCCTGCCACCAGGGGACGTTCCGGGTTTAAAGGGGCGAAACATCAAGGAATGGTGATACCCGGCTGATGATCCTGCAGCAAGCCAACCTGTAGGCACCTCCTCCACCATTCCTTGATGAACGTCCCCTGGTGGCAGGGCAACGACAGGGACGTCTCCCAGTCGCCCCCTAGAGCCTGCTCTTGAGCCAGGTGGTGCCCCAATGTGTATCCCTCCTCTTCAGCCACAGCCAAAAGCTACTTTTCTCTGCCAGATCTTTGGTTGCTTTCCAAAGGCTCGCACCACACACACCCAAGTCTCTCAGGAGGTGAACAGCTGATGTCCCCACAAAACCACGGCAGCCAACCTCTACAGAGTAAATAGTGGTTCTCCATCCCGCCTCCCTGCACTCTTCTGCAAGGTCTGAGTATTTCAGTCTCTTCCGCTGACTATCTCAATGATTATAATATCAGATCAAATGGAAAACAGACTTGGCAGTATGGGTGTTGTGTAGTAATCAGATGGAAAGGGGCAGAAAGTACTGTCCAACGGAGCACTTTATATTCGCCAGCTCATAACTACACTCCTTTTTCTTCTGTCCCCCTAATCTGTAGTTGTTCTCTCATTTTTTTTCTTTTTATACCATCTACAGGACAAGAACTGCAACTTAATTCAAAACACAACAATTTCCCCCTTTGGAACAAGATACTCACTTTCCCAAATGGTAACACCTTTAGGAACATATGTGAAATAGCTGTAACAGGCTAAGGCAGGGTATTTAACATCACAC
Source organism: Hyperopisus bebe (assembly GCA_026777045.1). NCBI lineage: Eukaryota > Metazoa > Chordata > Actinopteri > Osteoglossiformes > Mormyridae > Hyperopisus > Hyperopisus bebe. Next base: position 32,854,294 of record JAODJW010000040.1, on the reverse strand, counting down.
GTGTCCAAGAAGAAAAAGTAAACAAACATCAAGACCATAATGTAATTTTTCTGTGAACCCACAGTATAATTAAAAAAGCAATTGTAACTATAGACTTTGGTCAGTCTACATGATCCTCAGTATATTCCCCAGTTCACCATGTATAGTCTCTGAGCCAAGCTGGTGCTAGGTCTATTCAGGCAAGTGGCTGACTGCTGTGCTTGTGTCTCTTCTGCCATTCTGGCGTTTAGCCTAAGCCACCTGTTCGGACATTAGTTAACTTAATACACATCCTGGCATGTCCCATGCCTTTTGTAGCAAGTAGAGTGGTTAGGGCTTGGTGATCAGTGTGGAGAGTAAATGGGATGCCCCAGCGAAATCTCCACCAGCGTTCCACAGCCCATACACAAGGCAGTGCCTCCTTTTCCACAATGGAGTATTTTCGCTTGGCTGCCAAAAGTGTCCGGGAGGCAAATACCACCGTGAGTTCCAAGCCGTCTGGATGTATTTGGGTGAGCACCGCACCCAATCCACCGTCCCCCGAATCACTACCAAAGATGACCTGAAGTCATACCTTATGGCTCCCCACACCATGATGCCAGGAGTAACGCTGGTGTGTTTCTCCACAACATTGGCAGGATTGGTCCTCTCCCCTCAGCGCCACCATACACGCACATCACAGTCATTCGTGGTAATGCAAAACCAAGATTCATCCCTGAACATGGTACAACACCAATCGTCATTAGTCCATGCCTCCCGGATACGGCACCACTCCAAACACAGCTGTCTCTGCGCTGGTGCTAACAGCAGTCTACACATGGGACAGTGAACCCATAGTCCGGCTGATCCCAGTCGTTGAGACATGGTGCAGGATGACATGGGGTGTTGTAGAGAGTCCAATACCGGTGTCTGGATGACAGGCGCAGATGTCATGGGGTTTTGTAATGCTTGGTGCGCATGATCCTCCCTTGGTGTGGTCTGTCTTGGCCGACCGGAACCTTCACAATGTGTGGGTATCCTCACGTGCCCATTGGTGCCAACATCTGGTGATTGTGACATCTGCATGCCCTACATGCCAGGCAATTGCAAAACAATGTGTACTATATTTTAATTTTAGCTTAAACTGTAGCCTGACATCAAAATAACAGCCAAATATTAAGCATGAATATCCACATTCAAGCAGAAATTATTTCAAGATGTGAGTGGGTTGCCAACTTTGGTTAGCTAGCTGGAATTCGATTTTCAATATGAGACATATCTGCATATGTTTTTACATAGGCTATATGTAATAGTTTTATTACTTTGTAAATAGTCTGTAGGGTATGCAAACTACCCCAACGCTTTTGATTTAGTTAATTTTAGATTTATAATGGTATAATATACACTCACCTAAAGGATTATTAGGAACACCTGTTCAATTTCTCATTAATGCAATTATCTAATCAACCAA
>JAODJW010000040.1:32826825-32839367 GCA_026777045.1 Hyperopisus bebe | reverse complement strand
CGGACGATCGGGGCAGGACAGGGGTAATGTTGGGATAAGATCTTTATCGTTTTGGAAGCCATTAAGAAAAGAATGCTTTTGTTTTATCCTGTTCATTTTGTGTTTAAATGCTTAAAAAAAAAAACACATTTAGGTGTAATTTTGGGGGGTCGGGAACCAATTAATTGGTTTGCCATTATTTATGGGAAAAATTCGATCGGAACTCAAACTGGCACAAGTATTGGGACAACCCTCCAAATCAGGTGTTTCAGTTGCTTCCATAGCCATAGATTTATAAAATCAAGCACCTAGGCATGCAGACTGCTTCTACAAACATTTTTGAAAGAATGGGTCACTCTCAGCAGCTCAGGGAATTCAGTTGCTCTACCGTGATAGGGTGCCACCTGTGCAATAAGTCAATTTGTGAAATTTGCTTGCTACTAAATTCCACAGTCAACTGTTAGTGGTATTATATCAAAGTGGAAGTATTTGGTAACAACAGCAACTAAGCCACAAAGCCACGTTAAAATCACAGAGCGGGGACAACGCATGCTGAGGCGCGCAGTGTGCAGAAGTTGCCAACTGTCTGCAGAGTCATTAGCTACAGACCTCCAAAATTTAAACCACTATTGAAGTAGCCATTTGGCTGAACAGTATCCAGATCTGTTAGAATCTATTATACTTGGATCATGTCCTCCCTTAGTCTCCTCTGCTTGAGGCTGAACAGATTCACCTCCTCTATCCTGTCCTCATAAGACCAGGAATCATTCTTGTAGTCCTACTTTGAACCCTTTCCAAGGTAGAAATGTCCTTTTTAATAATAATAATTGATACTTTATTAATCCCCATGGGGAAATTCTTTTTACGCCTCCCTCAACTTGCTCTTTGTAGAGCAAGCTGTCCGCAAAGGGCAGCCACCTGTTGGGGCGCCCAGGGAGTCCGGGGTTAAGGGCCTTGCTCAAGGACCCACAGACGTGCTGAGGCTGGTTTTGAACCAGCAACTTCTGATTACAGGCACACAGGTTTAGCCCACTGAGCCACACACTGCCCCCGAAAGGTATGGTGACCAAACCTGCACACAATATTCTAGGTGGGGTCTTACCAAGTAATTGTATAATCTTAGCATCACCTCCCTTGCCTTAAACTCCATACACCTAGAGATGTAACCCAACATCCTAATTGGCCTTTTTAATTACTTCCCTACACTGGTAAGAGTGGGACATGGGACCTGTTATAGCCTCTGTGCTGCTAGCAGTGGTGTAAAGCACACCGCCACTGGACTGGCACACTTCTCTGTCTGGCAATGAAATGGACAAGTCTGGGTTTGGTGGTTGCTAAGAGAACGGTACTTGCCTGACTGCAGTGTGCCAAGTGTAAAGTTTGGTGGAGGGGTGATTATGGTGTGGGGTTGTTTTTCAGGGATTGGGCTTGGCCCCTTAGTTCCAGTGAAATGACCTCTTAATGCTGTAGCATGAGAAGCTATTTTGGACAATTTCATGCTCCCAACTATTTGGGAACAGTTTGAGGATTTCCCCTTCCTGTTCCAACATGACTGTGTACCAATGCACAAACAAGGTCCATAAGGACATGGACATGCAAGTCTGATGTGGAGGAACTTGACTGGCCTGCATAGAGCCCTGACCTCAGCCCGATAGAACACCTTTGGGATGACTTAGAGAGGAGACTGCGAGCCAGGCCTTCTCCTCCAACCTCACAAATGCTCTCCTGGCAGAATGGTCAAAAATTCCCATAAACACACTCCTAAACCTTGTGGACAGCCTTCCCAGAAGAGTTGAAGCTGTTATAGCTGCAAAGGGTGGGCTAACTCCATTAAAGGCTATATATTAAGAATGGGATGTCATTAAAGTTCATGTGTGTGTAAAGGCAGGTGACTCAATACTTTTGGCAATATAGTGTATTTATCATCTTAAAATATTAATATAAAAAGAGCTGTTGTATTGGAATCTATCGGTGTCGGTAGTTGTGCATGGGAATCGGATTTGGAACTGAAGAAATGTGGATCGGCCCATCCCCAATTTAAATGATTGATGCCCTTCAAAATATTGTGCAGTTACATGTTAACTGTTTTTCAGTTTTCAGTTGATATAAAGTACAAGCATTTGAATTTAACATAAATTTGAAATCAACCAATAAATTGAATGAATTTATTTCTCTTCCGTATCCATTATATTTATGTTTAAGTTTGGAAAGTAATCCAAAGCACTTAGATCACGGTGCTAACTTGTAGTAATCTCACAGAATATGTTCCAAATGACACTGTATGTATTCAATAATCTGTAATGCACTAAAAAAGTACTTAAAAGTAACTCTCCCAACCCAGGTTATTCTTTATTATTATTGCACATGAATAAAAATGATTATTTGAGGCTATGAAATGCTTCTCTTCCAGGGCAGCAGGGGGCTTTCTCTATTTTTTGCAACACTGCGGGATGAGAAGGGGGAACTGAAGGGCATTGAAGTGCAGCGGCTGAAAGATAAGTTGGGGACACGACAGGTGCCCACAGCTGAGTTGCTGCTGGATGGCTTCCCAGCTCACAGGGTCAGAAATCCCAGTGTTTGCTGTCTGTCTCTCACACACACTTGCCCAGACACTGCCTTAATTGCATAATATCAAAAGCTATTCTGAAAACCAAGAGAAGGTAGGATTAAAAATAAATCTAGAATTCATGACGAGTAGACTGCCTTGTAGCATAATATTTCTAGGTTAAATTGCTTGTCCATGTATACTATGTTTCCTCAAATAGTTGCTGGAGCCTTTATTTACCTAAGCTGCAGAAGTAACATGCTTTTATTTGAGGCAGGTTTTGTAATAGAGGCAGGCCATTATATTTAATTCCCTCTCTTACTGCATTACACTGCTAATACAAATCCTATATATAAATGAATCAAACGCCACCATTGCGTATCATTAAACTCTGTAAGACGTCCTGGGTACACTTATTGGAAAAGTGTCTTAAAACAAGCTGTATAATGGCAGATTACAGTATTGCAAGGCTATCAGAATCATAAGAGCTGGTTAACAGTACCAGTAATTGCCTTATCTTGCCCAAAATCTTTGGGTGGGGATGCTGTAAAGCGCTTTGAGACAATGTAATGTTGTGATAATGCGCTATACATAAATTAATTTGTTTGTGGTTTGTTTAGAAATGTATATTCATAAAAGTTAACTTTTCATCAATGGCATGTAAATTATGCATACAATCAATTTAACTTGTGTGTAGTATGACCACATACCAGAGTTTACCGTAAATACACCCAGGTGTCACAGCATAAAAACAAAACATTTCATGAGTTACTCTAAACATTTCTGGTTTTACAGCACAGTTTAATGTCTAATAACTATCAGATTTAGTTGCAAACAAAATCTGAAATGAAAAACAGGATATTACCTACATATAAACATTGCAACTTACCTTGATAAATGAAACATATTAAGCCATTCATTTAAAGCAATGAAACAAATATTGAATGTTAGTTGATGTACTGTAATGTTTCTATATTAATGTGCATTTCACCAAGCGTTAAAATCGACTAAATGCAACTTAGATGCACATTTCTATCTGAACTCTAGATGTCGCTTTTTTGTTTCCTCTGAAACACTTGTACAACTGCTGTGGACCATTCGTACATGTGCAAACTTATTCAGGGTATGTTTTACAGTTGACCCTTCCACATCACAGGGGTTAGGGGTGCAGGCTCCCCACAATCTGGAAAAACCAAATAAAAATTTTGATCTCTTTGGTGAGCAAAGCAAGCATGTCACCAGAGCAAAGAAATGCAAGATACGAAGTTTACTGGTAGTTATCATGTGAGAGGCTGCCATAAACACGATTTGTGTCCTCCAAACCAGCACTATATACAGTGGTACCTCAGTACTCGAACTCATTAGAACTCGAATTTCTTATAAATTGAACCAACCAGTTCGAAAAAAAAAAATGACCTAGAACTTGATCTGAATCTCAGAAGTTGAACCGTGAACGCCGACCCAAGATAACTTGTACACATAGGAAATGAGTTACGCGGCATGTCTCTCAGCAGAAACAAAGGGTAATGCTTCAGTCTCAGCCTTGCATTCTCTGTGTGAGCATCGTACATGTTTACACTAGCTGAATACATGTATTTAGTCAGTAAAAAAATTTACTAGCATTTATTAGTATTTAGTCGTTTGCAGCTTTCACAAAACTCAAAAAAATTCTCATTTAATTTCTTATGTCGACCTGTTAATATATCGGTACCACAATGGGGAAAGTTGTGATGCAGAAGGGTCGATTGTATTTATTTTGTTCAAAATCTTTACATAAATGTGTGTGCAGTATTTCTTCTTTAATTCATTCTTGTGAAATCTTTATAAATGAGGCCTCAGCAGTTTATCCACCTTTGGTATTTGTTCCCGACCTGTATTTGGGGACTGGCCTTTATTTATTTACACCCCTGGCTATTATCTGAGACACAGCTTTTAATTGAATCCTGGTTTTTATTTGAGGAAATATGGTATATCTCTTGTTATTACCTTTAGGAACCTGCCCATTTAAACACAGTATCCTGCTGTTGCAATGCCATTTCCTTTTCTCTGCTATACAGGCCTTAATGATCTGGACTAAGTAATATTTTTTAGCTTGATCTCACTGTAGTAAACCCCTATTGTCTCCATCAATGCTTTGACCTCAACCTCTGTACCAGATCTCAGCTAAGGGCAGAGGAGTGGCATCGATAGCCAGCATGCTCATGATCACCCGCATCCATAACACTGTTTCTGCTGTAGCTGCCATGAGAAGGTACTGTTTCACATTCTGCTACATACTTTGGCTATAACACCCATGAGTCACTGGTAGCAGCTACACAAGTAATGCATAATTCTTCATTCATTGGATTATAAACTGCATTTGTTAATGAGAGGCACAATTGCAGATTTACTATGTTAGCCCTGGAATGACTTCCAGTACATGTTTGAACTGCACACAGCCCTCCAGTGCACAGTAGGGCGGGGATCCACTGTGAATTTAGGTGTTTTTCCATTCCCCTCAGGATCATCCAGCTGGGCAGGGAATATGCCAAAAAACGCTTCGTCTTTGGGAAGTTCCTTAAGGAGCACTCCTTGCATGTACAGACCATGGCGAGGATGGAGGTGGCAGCTGTCGTCCCTGTTCCTAAACCTGCTACAGGCATTCCCTTTCTGTCATAAGACTTTTCACTTTCCTATAAATTTACTTTGACAGAATGACCACACAAAGCAATATCTGACTCTTCTGTAATTAAACTTTTATTTTAATGATACTCTAAAAGCCAGTCTCATTCACCAAAGCTCTGTTTTCAAGTCTTAGTTTTCAATATATACTTTTGGTTTGTTTTTAGGGCAAAGTCTGCCTTGCAGTCTGGTCACTCTCCTTGCTTTGTTTTGAATTTATAGGTGGAGACCCGTGCTGCCTTTCTGCTGATGATGGAAGTGTGTCGGCTGCTGGGCAGAGAAGAGAACGGCTCAGCTTCACCTCTTGAGCTTCACCTGCTTCGCCTTCTCACACCGGTGGCCAAACTGTACACAGGAAAACAGGTGAGCATGGCAGCAGGTCCCTCCCAGCACTTCATGGGATTCTTTTAACTTCTAGCAAAATAATTACCTTCTTGGTAAAGTAATTGTTACTATTTCTTTTATTATTATTTCACTTTACCTGCATTTTGCCAGCATATTTCTTTGTTCCTTAGGCTGTGTCTGTGGTGTCTGAGGGATTGGAGTGTTTTGGGGGCCAGGGATACATGGAGGACACTGGATTACCCACAATGCTACGGGATGCACAAGTATGTTCTGTCTTTTGCAAGTTTTCAGTTTTGTCTGCTGTGCATAGTGTTATCCTGTCTGCTGTCTCTCCTTTCCCCTGAGGTGCTGACTATCTGGGAGGGAACCACCAATATCCTGTCACTGGATGTACTTCGATGTATGATCAAGAGTCATGGGCAGGTGCTGGAGGCCTTCTTTACTGATGTCAAGGTGAGAGTGTCTTGAAAGGAAGGAAGAATACTTTGCGTTACAAAAACATGATATTGATTATTTTTTGTGGTCACTTTCTTGACTTTTTATTTGGATGCTGCAATAGTAATATCAGAAAAGTGTGCATAAGTATTAAATGCTTTATGATGTAGTTGTGTCCTTTCCATTACAATTTGGAACATTAACTGGAGTGGTTGACTGTAAGATGTTGACTTTTGTTCTCTCTCCATCTTATGTTTTGTTCAGGAAAAGCTAAGGACAGCCAAAGGAAAAAGTGCTTTGGGTCCTGCAGTGGCAGCCATAGATGGTGCCCTTATTAGGCTGGGGAGTTTTGTGCAGACCTCTACTCAGAGGCTCCCCAGCTACACTGAACTAGCAGCTCGAGATCTGGCTTTCAGCCTAGCACGCATCTATATGGGTAAGTCCTGAAAAATTAACTGCTGAACTGATTTCAGCCACCTAACCTTTCTTGTTTTTACCTGCCTAGGGGCCCTAATGGTGGATCAAGCTGCATGGGAGGGGGCAAGCCAAACAGACATTTATGCTACTCTCAGGTAATCCCCATGTAACTACTTACCTGCTTCATCCAATGATTTCATTATTACATATTAGATCTTTAAGGCAGGGACTAGGCTTCCTGGGTTAGGTTTCAGGTCCCATTGTGACCCTGCCCAACATAAGTGTCTGGTAGGTGGATGGATGGATTTTTAAGCATACAATTAGTGTATAGTAAAATGTATTGCTTTATCAGAATTAGATATTTGGAACTGCCCATCGTGGACATGGACATGACCTGATATATTGAAGACCTTCTTGAGTTAGACTTGAATTGATGCACCTGTTTCGATTACTGTTTTTCATCAGCAGAGCATTATTGATACTGTGTTGCCCCTTTGTGTTAAAGGAAATGGTTACAGCAATCTCTCATTACTACCACAGGTGGTGTGAACAGGACCTCTGCTGCGTGGCAACCAAGGAACAGAAAGGCTGCTATGACTCAGAGAGCCCAGCTGCAGACACAGCTTTGGTGTATGAAGGGATGCCAGGACCCTGAACAGCACTTACTTGGCTGAACCTGTGATCACATGAATGTGGCGTCCCTATGTTACCGAAGTTCTATATTCATGAGATATTCATATAACATTGCACCAAAAATGGAAGAAAGAAAATTGTAAAATAAAATCCAAATGCTTTTTTTGTTTTCCTGTTATAAAGGCTGGTGAATTTCTTTGGTAGGTAAAAAAGATGAATATGACCTAAGTCATTGATTAAATTAGTTATAGTTAATAATAATAATAGTTATAGTTAATTAGGGCTGGTATTAAATTGTTTTAATGCTGCTTATTAAAGATGTTAAAGACCAGTATGTGAGTATTTTTTAATTTCTAATATTTTTAAAAGATTTTTTATATATTATATTGATATTTTATTATTCAGGCAGGACTACACAAACTGAAAAATAGATTACTCCCTTAGAGTGTCAGAGAACTTTATCCAACCATTTTCTAACTGTACTGGTTTCCACTCAGTCAGGAATCACACACAGCCATACTCTGTGACTGAGGTTGGTTATAACTGCTCGACACAAATTCCAACCCTGGAGATGTGAGCTAACCATTGAGTCCCCATGGAAAATCTGAATGAAGACTGATCTTTTAAATGATTTTACATTAATGTGTGTCTATTTTTGTATATGTACCACATGATACATTTGCATTTGATTTACAAGCAAGCTGTTTGTATTGTTACTCCATCTTCACCGTAAGATGTGAAAAATGTAACATGTTCGGAGCGCTCAGAATAGAAAACCGTTTTTTAAATAGTATACCACTCCCTATTTATTTGTGCACCGCTGACATTCCTCCCCCCTCACAGGAAGCCCGAGTAGTGACCGTCCCCTTTAAGAAGGAGGTCCGCAGCCTGTAAACGTGACTTGTTAGGAAGTGGCCAAATCAGGTCCGATGTTTATCCCTAGTTACTGCTACTCAGCTGCTTAAACGTGAAAGAAATATCGTTGGCAAAAAATTGGTGCATTTAAATACGCCGAAGGTACAGTTTTATTTTGTCGCGACATATTTCTGGTTAGTTTAAAAAATGCAGACCCAAAGGTTCTGGATAACGTACAGTTGTATTCGCGTGGAATAAGCAATAGGGAGTTTTAAAGCCTGATGAGTGTTAAATCTTAGCTGGTTTTCTCCGTTTTCGAGGGCTTGTTTGGTGAGCATGTAAAGGCTTAACTCTACAAATTTATTTTGACGATTTGTAATGCAGACTGCTTCTTGTATCTCAAGAAGCTTGCCACGGGGGGTACTGCAATATACGAAATTTTGGTGCAGTTTAAGTTGCGTGCTCAGTCACAAAATTTCCATTTTATGAGAAAAACAAGACCACACGTCATCTTTTTCTTCCACTTCTTTGAGACTTAATACTTGAAATTTAGGGGATTTCGCTTTGTTGCGTGTTACATTCGTTTTCTACTGTTACAATACGTTCTGTGTACATATTTGCGTTACTTTGACGCCATTCTTTGCTTCCTGCACCAGTGTCCTCTTTTTACTATGGAAAATATGGTCACCCTGCACTTAATTCAGAATAGAAATGGGCTTGCTGATAAAAATTAAATCGTTTATATGATAGTAACGACTGTTTTTTTTGTCCAGTATGTCCAGCTCCAGTCCAGCGTGCTACTCTTGACAACTTACTTCCTAAATACGATCAGTGACCCCAATGGCCTGAGAGTCTCATTAGGCGCAAATATTCACGATGCATCTCAAAGGACCTACTGAGGAAGTAAGTGCCAATCTCATGGTACAGTGGATCCTATGCTGCGTGTATTGCCGTTTGGCTTTTAGTGGAGTTTGTACTTCTTATGATTTACCTACTCCATATGCTTAGTACTTTTAGTGCGCTCAAATGGTTCACCACCGTTCATGCAGACAAAATGGTTTCATGAGATGAATTCCTGTTTCCCCTGTCGATAGCTTCGGGATTTGCTTTCATAGCACTGTGTGATTGCCGCTGTGTCCACAGTGCCACCTGGTTATGCGCTTGAATGAGAGCCAGCGGTGTTTTTTCATCCGGAATACTCCTGACTGCAACCAGGATGGTGGTTTTTTAAACTATTTGGAGACAGCATTCTGCCTCTTTCCAACCAGCCTCCTTCCTTTAGCGATCTTCTTCTATGTAAGTATCTCTCCTGGATTGTTTACAAGATATACTTGATGTTAACATGATTCCTAAAGATGTCCTTAGGTATGCTAAAAACAATGTTTAAGTCCTTTCAGTGTATGGTAATACTACCAGTTTGCTAATATTAACTGTCTAATTACGCTATTTTAAGTGCATTTGCCAAAACAAATCACTATACATAAAGTAGTTGTAACAAAAGTGTGGTTAGTATACTTAGCCCCCTCACCGAGAGGCAGTTATATATGGGCTGATATTTGTGCCACTAGAAACTGAATATGAATAGTGTATATTTGAATCTGCAGTTGTTGCATTAAAAAACCGAATCTGAATTTATTAGTTTGAATATGAGTTCTAATAACTTGAAACTGCATTTATCCTACCTGGAAATTGTGATGCTCAATACTTACAAATTCACTTCTCCCAATTCAATTAAAGTTCGCAAATTCAATTTCAATTTATTGAGACGCACAATCCGGGTCCTTGAGGAAAAGTAATCGACCGCAGGTTCACAACGCAACTCGCTTCCACGTTTACGACAGTTTGGCAGGTCGGGGTAAAGTGGAAGCGTGTACCGGGGTGTAGCAAGCGCAAATGCGGGAGCATATACGCAGTCATTATATACGTGATAAGAATAAAGCAGTACAGGTGTTATGCCGTAAAAGGCATCCCTGCCATAGAATGCATGCCGGTGTTCTGACGAGTTGAGCTTTTAAGGGTTTTTTGGTGGTTAGGGTTAGGATTTTAGGGGTGTTTTGGGGGTTAGGGTTAGAGTTTTACGGGTTTTTGGGGGCCATTAGCACTACGACAGCCTAACTTGACAAAGTAACTCAACTCGTCTCAGATCAGCGATCAATCGGTCATTTAGAGACGGGCATGCATTCTATGGCAGGGATGCCTTTTTCGGCATAACACCGGCACTGCTATATTTTAATCTTTATCGTACCACCATTTCTCACAAGTTGCCAGTACTCTGCTACTCAGATACGCGTCACGTGAAAGCGACGGGCAGCGCGCGCAGTAGCTTACTGACAGTGTTATTGAGGCGCTTCTGTTGTTGCCAACACCCCCACCACAGTTCTCACGGTCAATACAGTAGCGACACTTTTATTTCTCCACTTCGAGCACTGCTTGTACATATCAGAGCATGTGAGTGAAGCGGGCGGAATTATCTGTCTCGCTCCAGCTTCACTCCGGTACTGGTCAAACTACGATTCTGAGGCGTGCCCAAATCTACCCAGAATTCATCTGTACAATTATCAAGACTTTTACACAAATTGGCCGAGATGGAATTCGCAGTATTTCACAAAGGAAACTGATAAATCATACAAGTTTACTATTCTTATCAAACGTATAGATGACAATAATGTACAGCAAGAACAACAATGTGGTGAAACTGTTTCAGTGAGTAAAGATTCACTTTGGAATCACTTTTCTCAGAAACATGAGAGTGCTACGCGAACAGGCAGAAGCCAGAGCAAAACGCGAGCAAATTTTATATGGTTGTAGCATATCAAGTCTATAAAGTAAAAGTATAAAAGCCTATAAAGTAAATATTGGTAATCAGATAAATTAGACCTACTTTGAATGACAAAACTAATAGGATTTTTTGAACTTCACGTAACGCTGTCAGTGAAATTTTATTTTATAGAGACGCAGCATCAACAGAAAAAACAGGAATTAAATGTGGATACTTATCGTGCGTTCCATTTGCCTCAGGATCCGATTTTCGGATTCTGATATTACGTCACATCCGCTAAAAACTCGGGAAAACCGAGTCGGATAGCCAACTGATTCCTTTATTTTTAAGCCTATTTTTGTGTGGAATGCCATTGCCAAACCTGTCCGTTGTTGCCTATATGTTGTTTAAAAATAAATATTTTCTGTTCTGAGTGGCAGTGTTGCCGTTGCTCATATGCATATTTCTTTATGATATAAGGCTTCGGTTTAAGGTGACATTTGTTAGGCATGCAGATTATTTGTCCCTCTTTTAAACTGGAGCGAGCGTGGAGCGATTTGACTGGAGCGGGAGGAAATTTTAGTGGAGCGAGGAGCGGTGTTGAGCAGAGCTCTGATGCTCTGATGTACACGTGTGCGTGGAGCATCTACTTATTTGTGCACTGTCATGAACAGGCATGTACATGTACAGCAGTGCTTCCCAATCTGGTCCTTGGGGACCCACAGAAAGTTCATGTGGAGCAGGGAGCCCAGAGGACACAAAAACATGGATCCACTGTGGGTCCCCGAAGACCAGATTGGAAAACACTGGATGTACAGGGATGAGAGTAAGGGCCACACACATGCAAACAGCAGGACTACGTGCATGACAGAGCAAGAGAAGGGAATTGTTAGAGGGTAACATTCCTGTCTGTATTACTCTAGTTTGCCCTGAACTCCTTGCACCCCCCCCTCCCCAGCCACAGAACCAGCAACATTAATGAGGCAGCAATTCTCTACCAGGGATTGACAACACAACAGCAAGCCCAGCTGCTTCACCATCCAGAAAAGTACCACTAGTAGGTGACAGTAGTAACAATGCTGAAGAACAGTCAAACCCATCTCCATCTGCTATAGTGTAAGCTGTAAAGATGAACACTACGCACAGGCCAAGCAAAGCCAGACAGGCGGACGACATCATTAAAAGGACAGTCAGCCAAAGTCAAGAATCAGCCAAGCAGCAAAACTTGCAAGTTATTGCGGGAGACGTCACCAGCAGTCCCCTTCCAGGTGGTCGAATTCCCGGAAACCACACTGGCTCACTGTGTGGCAGGAAAACCAAGTTCAGCGTGAGAGACACACCCACCCAGAATGTGACACGTTCAGAAGTTTGCATTGCCAGAAAAATAAACAAAACAAACCCAGAAGATAAGATTTCATGGTGGTTATTAGGGGGGAAACTCATACTGTGGAAGGACATGTAACCCACAAAAAAGGAGGAAAGTAAGGGCAATGGTACAAAAACAAAATCAGTCATGAGAGGTCAGTACCAACAGCGAATCCAAGACACACATCAAGCCCACAGGTCTCAAGTCAGCTGATATCTTAAGCAGCTCTATGCAAGTGTCAATAATACTAATATTGGGAGGTTGAAACCAGAGCAGCACTGAAATCGACGCCTTGAGGCGTTATGCATTTACTGTGTGCCTAGCACATCATGGTATGTTAGACAGATACTGAGTGCCTTGCTGGAGGGCGTGCGTGCGTGCACACACATACACACACACACACACACACACAAAAATGCCTGGAGCAAATTACAAGTAAAACCCAGAGGAGGAGCTGGATTGACCCGGCACCCAATCAGATGAACAGCCAGGGACAAACCTGACAATGCAGAAAGGCACCTGCCCCCCGACCTCCCCGTGGTGGTGGG
>JAODJW010000040.1:32801384-32820235 GCA_026777045.1 Hyperopisus bebe | reverse complement strand
AAAACCATATTTTATGTATGAGTCGTCAAATTTACGCAGTTTTGTTTTTTTCAAGCTAGGCTCCTCTGTATTAACCTTCTCAGCTGAGACACTGCATCCTCTATCTAAAAACTTATCCATTTTAAATTGTCTTTGCATTCATCAGTGTGTTCATGGCTAACCATTCTGTGCACTGGTACGTCAATGGAGGTTTTGGTGACGTTCAGCGTAGTGTGCTACGTAAAATTTATATTCACATTTTTTTTTCATACTACTATTTTTTTTTAAATACATTATATTTTACATATGTTGACAAGCCTGACAGGTAATACAAGTAATTTTTTTTTTTAGATTCTACAATTTTGATGTGGCCCCCCTAGCGCCATCTGGTGGCCCCCCAGGGGGCCGCGGCTCCCAAATTGAGAGCCACTGCTATAGAGGGCTTTCTTGTTTTCTTGCAGGCTGTCAGACCATGCCAATTTGAACACTTCTAAACCCATAGATTTCCATTTGGGCTTTAATCTGTGGCACTGCTATTTGCTACTGATATGGTACATTTGGAGTAAAATACTATTGGGTTGATTCCCCGACAGCTAGCATTAGTGTAAGTGTACACGGATAAGAACGAAAGAAATCCTGCCAACAGGGGGGATCAAACCTGGGTGCTTTCTATAGGATTCACCTGCATTAGTGGTATGTCTCTGAGAGGCAAGAAGCAAAGTCAAGGTGTCTACATTCTTAGCATTAACAACAGGTAATGCATGAAGACAGTCAACTGGTATTCAGAAGCAATTTAACAAAGGTAATCTAACAGAATAAAATATATAATGTTCAACACTCTTTATTAAAAGCAGAGACTGCATGGGCTTTGGTATTTTCACATGCTGTCAGTATTGTCTGGGAGTCACATAAATACCTTGGGCCTCTGCATCTGGAAATAAGTTAAATTACTTTAATGTATTATTTTTAGCTATGGCTAAAAAGGAAAGGATGTAGCTATTATAAAACACTTACCTCTACTAGACACTGCTTGTATGTGGATCATATCCAGTTTTTTGTAGCTCATGTACAATGCCTGTCTGGTGCTGGATGAAGAGTTGAATCTATTGAAGATAACACAGGCTCAGGAGAATCAGGCATCAATAAACAGGCATTTCTATAGCCAATCATCTTCCTCATTACCAGTGTTATTTTTGTTGATGAAGACTATGACTAAAATTAACCAACAGAGATTTTTCATAAATAAAAATGAGACAATAATACAAATTAATTCATGATGCCGAAAACTATGATGAAATGTAATAATTTAGTCAAGGACTAAAAACAAGATGAAAATGTAAGGAAAAGACAAATTTGAAACTGTTCTAATCAGATATTGTATCTTTAGTTAGTATTGATTGTAGTTGTGCATAATTGAGTAATGCTGACCTAATCTGCTTCAAGTGCATACATCATGTCTCTGTCTGTTTCACATTTAATGAAAAGGGAAAGAAGACTCAGTGCAAGCCATATTGAGCAGCAATAATAGGGAAAAGCACCAATGAATAGAAACAATTATTTTTTTCTTTTCACTGTCATGATCTCTTAAGTTAATTTAACCGACAATTTCCTGTAGTATTCATCGACTGTAACTGGACTAAAATAATGATGACTGGATTGTCAGTCCTAAGACTAAACTAAAGCAAAATATGCTGTCAAAATGAACACTCTTTTTTTACTCCACATGTGAAAATCAAGCTCAGCATGTCTGCCTGCTTAATTTATGTAGAAGCTTCTTATTGAAATGTTAACTTTTCTTCTCAGTGGCTCAGTCCACTAATACAATATTAAAAAGAAAGAATACATACGGACTCAAAAACCCATGCGGGTTGGAACTTGTAAAAACGGTGCATGTCAAGTTGGGTTTGGTGTTGTGTAAAACGACATTGCATGTTATGCACATGCAAATGGCACATCGCAAAAACTGCAATAGTCAGCTGGCTTGAGATTCATACCGTCATGCCATTTGAACATGATATTGCTGTACATGGTATTTTCAAACGCAATGTTATTTTGTAATATAGTTTCGGTATTTTGAAATTTTGGCAAGTGGCGAGGTGGAGTGCTAATGAAAAGGTAATTTATAAGTTTCACTAAACATTTTTACTCTTCATATGAAACAACTCTTCATATGAAACAAAACTTAGCAAGCAATTTTAATGATTTCCTTTTCAAAAGTGTGATGCATTTACGGATAATTTAGCAAAAATGAGTAGAAAAGTGAGCAAGGAATGGTCACTAAAATACATTAGCCTTCCACTGTATAGAAATATTTTGGATTCCATAGAGACAATTTTGAGCAAAAGTAAGTGATTTGTTGACACAAATTGGGGCAACACCACCAACTTATTTGACAAACTCTATTGGTAATTAATAGGGCTGTTATATATAGTTAATATAGTTTATATAATATAGTTTCTGTCCAGCAGTCCCCTGTCAGTCACTGTTCTGCCAAGAATGAGGGACTACTGATTAGCAGTGAGGATGCCAGGACAGCTGAGGGGTCAGGTATTATATATGAATTAAAGTTACTTAATATACTCATTTACACACACAAGTCATAGATGGATTACATATGAAATTCAGATATTCAGAAGTTGATGAGATTTACATTTTAGATTCAGAGGTAAACTGCACAGAGGTGTATTAGTGAAATTTAAAGACTAATAAATATAGACATCATACCACTTTTGAATAAAATCCAAGGAAAATAATTTTTCGCTTATAAACATCTATCATGATATCTATCATTTATGTTGTCTAATAATCAATGGTAGACCAGTAATAAAAAATAAACAGTCTGCATACATTTACAAAAGAATCACTGCAAAATAACTGAAGTAATCCCTGTATTAATCTTGAAAATGTCCTAATGATCTGAACAGTAATGACACATGTGAGGACATACTCACCCTCTTCAGCTGCTCTGTTATGTTATTGATGTGCACTCCATGCTTCCCACCTGTTTCCCCGCCAATCAAGTAGAAGAGGTTAAGTGTAACCACTTTGATTTGGCCTAGCAGGAGGGTCTCCTTGGCTGCAGTGGACTGGATGTTGTTCCATGTCGTCTCCTGCTCAGAGAATCACAATATTCAGAGGGCAACCTACATTGATATAAATGAACCTCAACTCCTACAGGGTGGAGTGGGCTGTCTACTCTATCGGTGACCTTGTACTGTATGATATAACTCAGTTCTCCTTTAGTTTGAAAGTTAGACATGGAAATATTGTAGTTAGCAAGGAACTCTAAAGTATAAATCTTCAATAGAATCTTCATATGTTCAGCTAATTAAATTTGATGTTATCACATGCACAACTACATCAGTCTTTATGTAAATGAAAATGTCTAGGAACTCATAGAATGGCCCACTTACTTGCTTTGCATTAAAAGTCAACAACAAAGAGACAAATATCAGTGAAAAAGGCTTTATAATCTAGAAAGGAGGTTGTCAGAAACGACAGCATTTTCTTCCTCACAGTCCTGTCACTTTCTCCGCCCATCTAATCAATACTCATGCCACACTCAATAACCTGTACAATTTATAGAAGTACTGGATGGGTCATCTGGAACAACAGAAAACCAGTAACTTGCGTTTACCTGATGACTGAACTCATGTGTTGAATAGTTAAATGTGGTTAATCACTTTCTCATGTAGACATACTCAGTCAAACGCATACACAGACATATACACAGATGAAAACTGCTGTGAAGCTTGGAGTCCAAGGGCATTTGTGTGATTTATTTTGCCAAATGACAATGCTGCAGTCTAAAGAAAATATTTTATCTTACACACTCCAAAAAACACCATGATACAAGTAAATTCTCCCAAAATAAAGTTCACCACAATACATTTCACCAACTGGCCACCGAACTGCTATGGATAAAATTTACGGAATGGGGTGGTTAGCCACTAAAAATCAATATAAACTTTATGATAGAATATTCATAAAATCATCTTGCTCCTCACAGTTTTAGAATTACTGCCTGGGACAATGTTCCTGGGAAGTTGTATAAAGATCAATGGAATAAGCTTAGATGGCAGATGACTGTGTTCACAAAATGGTAGCTGCAGGCTTCATTTGCACTCCTGGCTGCCTTGTATTTCACTTCTGGTTTTGCTGCCCCCTGTTGCACAGGTTACAACTTTACTGTGATTTTAAATCTGATCTAGTGCACATTTTTAGCTGTAGATTTTTTTATCCATATAATGTTTTTGTGAAGTAGTAATAAGATCCATCAATGATCAAAGAGAGTAAATAATAAATATTCACAAGGATAAGCTTCTAATCATCTCTTCCTTCTCTTTGATATCAATAAGCGCCATTGTTTAAATTTGTTTCAAAATTTGAAGAGGTCCAGATATTTGTCCATATAATGTGCCTGCAAAGTTTGAAAAGATCAGCCAAAAAAATCATGCTCAAGATCAAGAGTCTGAGCTGGCCTTCTCTTTGCTTTCAGTATGTGGTGCTGCTTCAGTTTTAGTGCGATTTGTTTCAAAATTTGATCAGGTCCAGATCTTCAACCTTAGAACTAGGGTTGCAGTGACATAACAGTTTCATAATATGGAAATTGAATTTTATCATAACACGTACATTGCCTATTACTGCTATTGAAAGAAATGCAACCAAATGGAGAATATTTCCTCTGCTTGTTAGACTTGGCAACTGGTGCTGCCATCTAAAGTCTCTTCTAGTGTGTCACTAACAGACTTGTACCTCGCACGTCTCTACATGCATACACCACATTACTTTTTCTGGCACTGCCTGGTTCATTTATCCTGCCATTTCATGGCAAATCGTATTGTCTACAGTAACAGCAAACTACAGTGGCTAGTGGTTTGACGAGAACTGATGTTAATGATTCGAATTACTACTTGTCATTTAAGGTGACCTCACTCTAGTCATCTGTTTCCAGTTTTTGGATGGACACTAGAACCTACATATCTCATATTTGTTTATCTTTCAATTAGTTTAAATTGCTGCTATCCGGCGACATGGTATTTTGGTATTTTTTAGTTTACTCTAAACTGTAATATGAAGTTAAGCATATTTTGTGTTTGTTGCAGCTATATGTTTATCAAACCAAATCAGTGGGACCAGAAAGAAATGGACATAATAAGCAACATAGATTTCTCTAGTTGTTTGTCCTATTGGCATAATCTGAACTGGCTGCAGCATAGTAGTGGCAGCCATCAGGGACATAGATATAGTCAGAAACATATATGATCACCTGACTGACCGAAGAACTTAGCAAGACCCATAAACACACACTCAAACACAAGTGTAAGTGCTATGCAGAACTTGTATTAAATAGACAGAACACAAAGAATCTAAAATCGGACTCTCTGGCTGAATATCCAGTTCCGGGCTGATGTAGATTGCTCACAAGCAGTCCAAAAAAATGAACCTGATGTTTTGAAAAATTCAGATAGCAAAGTGTTTTATCAATATGTAACCCTTCCTCTGCCCCACCTGCTTCCTTCCCAGCATGGCCTTAAGGAACTACATCTGTTCATTGTTCATCCTGCTTCTAGTTCCAGCCCTTGTGTGATTCATGCCAGCTGCCTCTCGTTTTGTCTTTCATTATTCCTGGTATAAAGGTGTTCCCAGTCCTCTGCTCCCCAGTCCAGTCATCGAAGTCATAAGGTCAGGTCATGTGAGGTCAGGTTTGGGATCATGCGCTGATGCAGCGCTTTGCCACAACCACACAGTGAGACTCCTCGGGATCCCGGCCGGTAATCCCCCAGGCAGACACATGGTCCAGTTCCACCATCTAGAAATGGTCATCCATCTGCCGCAGCGAGGTATTACGTGGGCATCCTGTGGGCGTCAGCAATGAGGATCACCCTCAGGGAAATGCACCACATGACTGTAGTGCTGCAACATTACCAAAGGAGTCCAATCTGTCAGTTCATTGGTTAGCGTCCATGTCTCACAGCCATACAACAAAACAGGGACCACCAGGACTCTAAAGACTTTTGTCCTCTTGCAAAGATATCAGGAGTGCCACACACCCATTTCCAGTGACCTCATGACACCCCATGCTCTTCCACCCCGTCTGCTGACTTCATAGGAAAAGTCACCAGAGAAATGAATGTCACTGGCGAGGAAGGTAAATCTCTCAACAAGGTCGACATTCTCCCCACAGACAGACACACTACTGATGGTTGTGCCATTAAATGTCTGGACCTTGGTCTTTATCCAGGATACCCGCAATCCCAGACACTCAGCCGCCTCGCTCAGTCTATCAAGTCTATCAAAGCCTCTATTGACTCCTCTACGATCACCGCATTGTCAGCAAAATCAATATAAGTAAGTCTTTCTTCACCAATGAACACCCCACAACTGCTGGACCTCATGACCCTGCTCAACACCCAGTCCATACAAGCATTGAAAACAGTAGGAGCAAGATCACACCCTTGGCAAACCCCAGAATTAACTGTGAAGAATGCAAAGGTTCTCCCTTCATTCTTCATAGCACTCACAGTACAGGCTTCATAGCCCAGTGTACAGGCTGGCCATGACATCCAGCTACTTCGGGTTGGATCCTGCAAAGTCTCAGGATATCCCACATGGCAACTCGATCAACTGAGCTGAATGCTTCACGAAAATTGATAAAGGCTGCAAAGAACCTCTGCCGATATTCGCACTTGCGCTCGATGAGAACCCTCAGTGCAAGGATAGGGTCGATGGTAGACTTCTTAGGCTACTCCAGTCGCTGACAGGCAAGCAAGTGATCACGGATCCTTTTAAGGATGACCTTAGTAAGGACCTTACCTGACACTGAAAGCAATGTTATCTCCCTGTAACTAACAACTAACATGGCGTGGCTACGTCCAGACACCTTCCTGATCGCTCCGCATAGACTGTGTTTTATTTTATATTTTTATTTATTTATTATTGTCTTTCGCACTCACAATGTAACGGGTTTAGTTACTTAAAACACTTCTGGACATCGGAAATAATGTTCCACAGCTGGTTTTGGAACTCTTTAAACCCGATCTGTCGTGGAAAATACTCTGGAGCACAGACTAGGATCCTGGTACCGGATGTAGCAGTGACTCCATCTGACTCTTTCTCTGTGTTTCGCATGAACAGAATGGCGGAGGCGAAGAAATCTAAAGGTGGAGGAGTCTGTTTCATGGTGAACACTGCGTGGTGCGGGGCAAAGAGTGTTTCTACCCTCTCGCTCCTGCTCATCTCATCTGAAATATCTGACCATCAAATGTCACTCATTCTACCTGCCTTGAGAATTCAGCTTGGTTATCATAACAGCAGTCTACAATACACCTCATGCTGACTCAGGTACAGCTTTGTTTGAATTACACAGTGTGCTTAGTGAATTACAAAACAAACACCATTTATTGTTCATCATGGTGGGGGACTTTAATAAAGCGAACCTCAGACTAGTTATGCTGAACTTTTACCAGCATGTCACATGTCCAACAAGGGGAGCCAACATTCTTGATCACTGCTACATGCCATTCAAGCAGGGCTACAAAGCTGTTTCCCAGCCGGCTTTTGGTAAATCGTACCACTACGCTGTGTTCCTCATATCGGAATATAAACAGAAGCTTCTTCAACTAGTCCCGGTCTCAAGGCGGGTAAAGCACAGGACCACCTAATTAGAAGCCACACTACAGGACGCGCTTGATGACTGGGACATGTTCTGGTCACGCGTAGATAACATCGACGAGTTTGCAGATGTAGCGAATAGCTTTAACATGCTTGCTAACGATATCATCCCTACAGCAACAGTAACAACTTTTGTGAATCAGAAGCCGTGGGTGGATGGAACCGTTCGCGAGGCTGTCAACTCCCGTATGGCTGCATGTAACACATACGATATGAGCAATAATAAAGCAGCTTCATACGGATAACGGTGCGCTGTTAAACTACCAAAAGAACGTTACAGCAAGTGTGTTCAGGGTTACTTTCACCAGAGTGATGCGTGACTATGCAGTATCACAGACTTTAAAAGAAAATCCACCGTGGCTTTGAGCGCTGACTCTGCTCTTGCCAATGAACTCAATGCATTCTACGTCTGCTTCAAGGCCAATCATGCTAGCACTAGCTACTCAGCTAACGCTAACCACAGCCTGCTGGCGGAGCGCAGTGACGTAATCAGCTTCACAGAGGACGACATGCAGAGGGTGCTGCAGCGGCTCAACACCAGGAAAGCGCCAGGGTCAAATGGCATCTCTGGGCCTGCTACGCTGCTGTGCTGACCAGCTGACCGGAGTCTTAACCTCCATCTTCAATGAGTCTCTGGCTCAGTCTGTGGTCCCTACCTGCTTTAAAAGATCCACAATTGTACCGGTACCTAATTGTAACAGTAAGCCCTCGTGCCTGAATGACTATCGGCCAGTTGCACTAAAGTCAGTGGTCATGAAGGTTTTCGAGAGTCTCATAAAAGACTTCATGATATCTTCCATCCCAAGCTCTACAGACCCACTCCAGTTCACCTACCGCTCCAACAGAACTACAAAGGACGCCATCTCCCACGTTCTGCCCACCACCCTCAGCCACGTGGACAAGAAGCAAGGGAACTATGTGAGACTGTTGTTCATCGACTATAGTTCTGTGTTTAACACAACAGTCCCCCACAGACTGTACACCAAGCTGTGGGAGCTGGGATTGAACAGCCACCTGTGTGCCTGGGTCTTCAGCTTCCTTACAGGCAGACCACAGGTGGTGAGAGTAGGTGGCTATGTCTCCAACACCATCATGCTCAACACAGGGGCTCCTCAAGGATGCATGCTCAGCCCTCTACACACTCTAAACTAGAGACTGTGTTGCCACCCACAGCTCTAACTCCATCATTAAGTTTGCTGATGACACGGCAGCGCTGGGTTTCATCTCCAACAACGATAAGACAGCCTACAAGGAGGAGGTGGATAACCTGACATCGGGGTGCCAGGAGAACTGCCTCCAACTTAATGTCAGCAAGACCAAGGAGCTGGTGGTGGACTTCAGGAGGAGTAAGGACCCTCCTTTACATCAACTGGGCTGCAGTGGAGAGAGCGGAGCGCTGAACCAGATCTTCTCTACCAGATCTCTCTGCGGGATATTTACACCATAAGATGGCAGAGCAGAGCAACGAGAATCATCAGAGACTTGTCTCATCCCAACAACTGTCTCTTTGAGCTGCTGAAATCAGGCAGGCGCTTTAGGAGCATTACAGGAAAAACAGAGAGACTCAGGAGAATCTTCTATCCCCACGCTGTAAGACTTCTCAATCTGGACATGCCACCACTTTATCCTTAGTATACAGTACATCCCTCATAAACATAACTCATGTAATTTTGTCCTAATCAACCTGCTGTTTTCAATAATCTGTAAACTACATTTCCATCCACCCTTGCTGCTTACATTTATATTTATATTATACCTGTGACAAGGCACACTGCACTTTAAATACTAAGCTCTGGCAGTACATGCACATGTACAGTTTTTAACCTTATTTTCTATATTCTATATAAGTGTCTGGTTATTCTGTACTGCACTGCATACTATTCTGTACTCCATATTATGTATATATTTTAGTTAGTATTGTAACTTTGGTTATTGTAACTGTTTTGCCTCACTCAAATTCTATTTTTTTCTTGCACAGTCTAAGGGTCATTAAGGGTACATGTTGTTCTTGTATAACCATGTATGTGACAAATAAAGAATGTTGTATCTGTAGTTGCTGCAATACAGGCGATCACCCTTCCTTTTCCAGGTAGGGACTACAAGTCCCATTTTCCAGTCAGCTGGCATGATGCCTGACTCTCAAATGTAGGCAAAGATTGCCTGCAATGCCATGAGAACAGCCTTACCACCAGCCTGGAGAACTTCACCCCGGATACCACAGATCCCTGCGGCTTTCCCTTCAGCACCTGTGTGAGCTCAGCAAGATTGGGTGGTTCACAGCTGATTGGAGGATCAGCTTCGAAAACCATGGATCCAGAGATATGCAACATCCTAGCTGGAGGATCAGCTTTAAACAACTGCTTGAAGAAACAGGCCCAGCGGGTCATAACTGCAGTGTTATCCATAAGGACCGTTCTCTCACCTGCCCTGACTGTCTCCAAGGAACAGATTCAGTGCATAATGCTTTGCTTCAATTCCACTGTAAGCAGGATGTGGGTCACTAGACCACAGATGGTGTGTCACCTGCTCACAGCTTCATCTAACAAATGCCTCCTTATCTGCCCTCAGAGGCCCTCAGAGCCATCCTTCTCAGATCCCGGTGCAGACTGGAGTTGCCATAAAGTTGTGTGCTGCGACTCTTCTCGATAATTTCCAGGGTGCCGTACGAGATGAAACACCTCCTTCTGGGAACTTCTGGGATGGGGATCCCAAAGGCTTTCCCCATCCCCTTCATTATGGCTAGGCACAAGGCTCAACTACGTGCAGCCTTCTTTTGAGTGGTTGCAGCTTAACACCTCCCGCGGAGACCAGAAGAGTATGAGCCTTCTTTAAATCGAGCAGTTGTGAATTGTTTTATGGTGGCTGGAGTGCCAATCCTGCATCATTCTCATAACGTCGCAGCATCATAACATCAGTCCAGCTTGTTCCCTGCTCCCTTTTTTGATCCCCCATAATCCTTTTGCATTTTTGGTTGTTTAATAATGCTCCGTATGTTTTTCCAATTCCCACATTCTTTGTCCCGCAGTTACAGAGGATCCCCTAGGTCCTCATTGCTGATCATTGCCTGTTATTTCAGGCATACCTCCCCGTGTTCGTACAGGCAAGGATAGCGGAGACGTCCTTCCTGAGAGTGAATGACCCGTCTCCGATAGGTACAGGGGCAGATATAAGCCCTCTCCCTAGAGTCTGAGGCTGAAGAAGTGATGGCAATTGGGGAAGTCCTTTGGAAGCTTTAGCAAGAAGTGAATGTGCCACTCCTTGAAGAGGTGGAGCCCGTTGTATAGACAGAGCCTACTGGCTCCCTGTTGCTCTCCACCATGCAGCTGGCTGCCGATCTGCCTGCCAGCTCCCTGAAGCTGGCCATTGATCCACCTGCTGGATCCCTGAAGCTGACCACCGATCTGCTCGTTGGCTCCCCAAGGCTCTCCAACAGCTCCCGTTGCAGAATTAAAGAGGAGGACTGAGCCAACGCCAGAGTCTGTCCCAAATGATGCCACTGCCACTATTGTGCCTAGCCCAAGTGACAATGCTGCTACTGCTGTGGTCGTGCTAGACCCAGGAGAGGCTGCCACCACATCTGGACTGGGAGAGGCCCCTGCCACTGCGTCTGGCACAGGATAGGACACTGCTGCTATGTCCAGCCCAAAGGAGGCCACTGCCACTGTGGCAGGCCCAGGAGAGGCCGCCTCCGCGCCCTGCCCAGAAGATGCCACCATCACACGCTGCCCCTGCTGTACCCTGCCAAAGAGACAGTATTACCGCCACCACCACACTTTGCCCAGGAAGCGCTGCCTCCACACCCAGTCCCAAAGAGGCCGCTGTTGTGCTGGGGCTCGAGACTCGAGGCTTAGCCAACCACTTCTGTATCTGAAGCAAGTGAGGTTATCCCTGGTCCTACACCAGTTTGTTCGGTTTCCCTAGTGATGTTCTGTCTGGTCTTGTGGCTAGTGTTACTCTTCGTTTGGTCTTTCAGTCGGTCTTGTCCTGTCTGGTTCCACTGTGTGTCTTGTCATCCCTGGTTTTCTCCTGAATCCTGAGTCCATCCGTCTCTTGCCCTATTGTTTGGTCCCTCTAGGGGTGCTTTTCCATTGCACCAAGTATGGTACTTTTGGTGTGGTACTTTCAGTACTTCCACTTTTCCATTGATTTGATTGAGTACCAGTACGAAAAGTTCCAGTACTGAAGGTGCCAGATCAGCTCGGATACTTCTTTGGTTCTTCAGTACTTTGGGATTCAATTGGTATGCAAATAACCTGCCTCTGAAACACAATACAAACACTGCATTGAAAACAGTTACAGATCTCACAAAATAATGATAAACTAAAAAAAATGTGATTTAGTCGTAAAAACATATAAAACAAAATGATCTGGATGGCATGACATTTTGTTGAACATACTAATACAGCATGCATATAGTGTGTTGCCCTAAATGTGATTTTGTCATAAAACAAAAAAGTAGTTCATAAATTTCTCACAAATGCATCTTCAAGTGATATAAATATCAAGGATGAAAATGATTACAATTGTCTTGGAGAACACATGCAGTGCTCATGCAAAAGCAGAGAGGTAAATTTTAAACTGATTTTTAAACACAGGAATCTATAAAAGGAATAACATAAAAGGGGGCAGCATGTAGGTTAAGCCTGTAATCAGAAGGTCACCAGTTCAAACCCAGCCTCAGCACATCTGTGGGTCCATGAGCAAGGCCCTTAACCCTCAGCTCCCTGGGCGCCGCTATGGGTGGCTGCCCTTTGCAGACAACGTACTCTACAAAAAATCAGCAAATTGAGGGAGGTGTAAAGACAATTTCCCCATGGGGATCAATTACAATTACAAAGCTTGCAAAGTTTTTTCCTATGACAGAGTAACAGAGAGAGTAAACATATTTTAGGAAAACTTTAACCGTCTGCACTATAATGTCCATACAGAATTGAAAGTAAGAAAAAGTTTTATTTTAATACAAATGACTAGCGATTATATGTGCATAACATGCAATGTTGGTATTAGTATTGCACCTCTCCAAGCCATGTAATATACTACAGCCATTTGTTGTGATGTCAATCAGTGTTGGTACCAGTTTTTACACGCTCTTCTGTTGACCCTGTGTGCCCAGCGTGCATATGTTTGGAAGGTACTGTTACGCTCTGTTTCTTCAGCATGGCCTTAATGAGCCGC
This sequence comes from Hyperopisus bebe, assembly GCA_026777045.1. NCBI lineage: Eukaryota > Metazoa > Chordata > Actinopteri > Osteoglossiformes > Mormyridae > Hyperopisus > Hyperopisus bebe. Next base: position 32,807,407 of record JAODJW010000040.1, on the reverse strand, counting down.
ACCTATTCATCATTTGTCCTACTTCTCGTTCCAGTCCTTGTGTGATCCACATCAGCTGCATCTTGTTTTCTCCTTTGTTACTCCTAGTATAAAGGTGTTTCTGTCACGAACGTCAGGCAAGAACCGGGGAAGCAGGAGTCGGGAAATTGGGTGAATGTGGGATTTAATGAGGAGAACAGCAAGGTACATGGGGCAAAACAAGGAGCAACATCACAAAACTTGAATGACAGGACTGGGGAAAGACTAACAGGGAAGCACTTAAATACAGAAACTTAATCAGACAGGACTAGGAACAGCTGGTAACATGGAGATTCCACACATGGTTAACGAGGGGGCGTGGCACACAGGAGGAGCAGTACGATCAGAATGTGACAGTTTTGCAGTCCTGTGCTCCCCAGTTGTGTCATTAGAGTTGTAACGGCAGCCCTTCTTATTGCCTGCTCCATGTTTTGATCCCCTGTGATCTTTGTTGAACTTTGTAGCAACATCTTTTTCGATTATTATCAAAGACATCTATTTTATAAAAGATCTTTATTTTTTCCTCCTAATTTCTTTTGTTTAAATGGAAAATGTACAACTTTATTTTCAAAAGGGAGAATTTTTTACAAATACTTTTTTTTTTTTTACAAATTTTTACAAAAACTATAATAAAGCATTTGCTCAATGAAAAAAATCCTTTCTGTTGTCATTCCTCTGTGGGTCATTTTGATTAATAATTGTCATATGTCACGACAAAAGCCGGATTCAGGGCAACAAAGGAAGGTGTATTCAAAGAAATAGAACAGGCAAATAGACAAAATCGCGGGGGATCGAAAAGGGGGAGGCTAAGGCATGGGAAACAGAGAAGCACAACGTCAATGACAGAACTAGGGTCCATTGCACAGAGACACACTTAAATACAGGAGCAATGAGGGAAGGTAACAAGAGGTAGGTGGAGTGCATCACAGGAGGGCAGGAAAGAGAGGTAGGGCTAATTAGGGACAAACATGGTTTGTTGAAGCCATGCCATGGTCGTCACAGGAGGATTACGCGGGGCAGGATATGACAATAATAATAAAAGTGAAATATTGTAACTCCGATACCGTGACACCATGATATTTTCTGAGACAGTTATCATACCGTAAGAATCTCATAATGTTGCAACCCTACTAACAACATATGTGTAAAGATTGAAAAAGATCTCTCGTTTTTTTGAGTTATTGTGCTAATAGGATAAAATATCTGAAATCACCCTTTTTTAGGTATCACTATGTGGCATTGCTTCAGTTTTGGGGTGATCTGTCTCAGAATTAAATCCCATCCAAGGAAGATGGTGGCGCAGGAGGTAGTGCTATCGTTCAGCAACTGGAAGGTTGCAGGTTCGAGCTTGGGTTCCTCCTGTCCCCGTCAAAGTGTCCTTGAGCAAGACACGGAACCCCAAAGGCATAAATTGTAAAGTGCTTTGAGTACTCATAAGAGTAGAAAAGCGCTATATAAATGCAGTCCATTTACCATCTGTACTGTACTTTATGAATTACTGTGTTCACAAGATCTAGTGTCTTCTACAGTTGCTATTTCCTTCCATTGCTGTCAAACAGCACTACTGCTTCAATTTTAGGGCAATATTTCTGAAAATGAAACCAGATGTAGATCTTCATCCATCCATCCTCATCTGTACAATGATTCTGCAAAGTTTGAAAAATATCTGTTTACCGGTTTTTGAGCTATCATCTAAAGCAAAGTGTTCTTATATTCTTATGTCAGCGGAGGCAGACCAGTGCTAAAACCCTATGGCCCTATGGAATACAATAATAGTTCCAGGACTAGGGACTGTCACTGACCAGGTAATAAGAATGTAAGGCATACCCACTTAAAGGCTAGAGAATGGACTTGGTCCAGATGTGTTTGCAAGCTTGATAGCTGGTTGTTACACTGCAAAATGTGATTACTCCATTCTTCTATGAAGTAGCAATGCTGCCGGCGCTGGGTCTCTGCAAGTTCTTGCCCCTCGTTCTCTTTCAGCAGCAGCTGCTCTCGATTGGCCAGCAGAATGTCAAAGCAGCCAATCAGTTCCCAAACATCTCCAAACTGCAGCAAATCCCAATACATGCATGTAAGACACATAAAAAATGCATAGACAGCGTATAGGATTATAAGATGGACAACATGGCTGTTTTCGAAATAGCTTCCTTGTGTGATGACTACGGTAGGTTAACTGATTACATAAAACACTGCAATGAAAAATCTGCGTTATTTGAGTGTTCTGTTTTTCACAGAAATGTGATACTAATATGATAATGATAATGTTACATTAAAATTATTTTACTAGTGTTGTTTCACTGACTAGGAATCTAATTAGAGCAAGAAATCCTATACATGTAGGAAAGAATGTTTTTATGGGCCATTCTGCTGAATCGGTGACATTTCTGTCCCCAAGACTTTATATGTTTAAACATGCATGAAAAGTAGCTTTACATGTTATTATCAAGCAAAGTATCCTCACAATGTTCTCATTGCAAATTTAAGATACATAACATAAAACATTAATAAAGTCTACCTGGAACATTGAGAGAATTGTGTTCATCATCAGTCCCCACTCACTAAAGCCACACTTATAATGACTAAAGACCTTCAAAAATCTTATTTTTTTTGTATTATGTGACAGTATTACCCATTTATGCTATAAATACATTTTCCTTTATAGTAAATCAATAATATAATACAATAACATGTTAAGATGCAAATTTTAGTCGTGTCCTCAGGTTTTCACTCAGTCCTGTTAACCCTATTACATTTTTGCCCCTAAAAAATTATGGACAAGTGACATGTTCAACTAAAATTTGCATCACCTCAGTTGCATTAAGACCATAGGAAAACCAAAGGTAAATCATCTCTCTTTCTTATCTGTATTTTTGATGTATGATGTGTGCCTGAGGTGGTGATTCTCAACATTCAGTCCTGTTACCCAAATTATTTCTTAGATTTTTTATTGGTTTCCATCCATCCATCCATTACCATCTGCTTATCCGGGTTCGGGTTGCGGGGGTAGCAACTTCAGCAGAGATACCTATACTTCCCTTTCCCAAACTACCTCTACCAGCTCTTCGGGGGGGATGCAGAGGCCGAGAGATATAATCCCTCCAGCGCATCCTGGGTCTGCCCCAGGGCCTCCTCCCTGTAGGACATGCCTGAAAAACCTTTCCAGGTAGCTGCCTAGGAGGCATCCGTGCCAGATGTCCAAACCACCGCAAGTGGCTCCTTTTGACGTGGAGAAGCAGCGGATATCCGAACTTCTCCCCCTATCTCTAAGGGAGAGCCCAGACACCCTGCAGAGAAACCTCATTTTGGCTGCCTGTATCCACAATCTCATTCTTTCGGTCATTACCCATAGCTCATGACCATAGGTGAGGGAAGGGATGAAGACAGAGCAATACATCAAGAGCTTTGCTTTCCGGCTCAGTTCTTTCTTAGCTATGGTGAACCGGTCAAGCGCCTACAAATCTGCAGACGCCGCTCCAATCTGTCTGTCCAGCTCTTGATCTCGCCTACCCTCACTCATGAATGAGACCCCGAGACTTGAACTCCTCCAGTTGGGGCAGTACCTCCTCCCTGATCTGAATCCACCTGTTTCCGGCTGAGAACCATGGTCTCAACTTGGAGGTGCTAATCCTCATCCCCGCTGCTTCACACTCGCCTGCAAACCGCCCCAGAGCACGCTGGAGGTCCCTAGCAGATGAAGCCAACAGGATGACATCATCCACAAAAAGCAGTGACACAATCCTGAGGCCACCAAACTGGACACCCTCAAAACCCTGGCTGCACCTAGAAATCCTGTCCATAAATATTATAAACATGACCAATGACAAAGGGAACATGTACTTATTACCGACTTATTACCGGCAATACGGACCAAGCTTCTGCTCCGTTCGTACAGGGACTGAATCGGCCACAGTAGTGGGGCCTGAACCCCATACTCCCGAAGCACCCCACCAGAGCACCTTGCGGTATTTGGTCGTAAGCCTTTTCCAAGTCCACAAAACACATGTAGATTGGATAGGCAAACTCCCAAGCTCCCTCCAGCACTCTTGCCAGGGTATAAAGCTGGTCCAGTGTCCCATGGCCAGGACAAAAACCGCATTGTTATTCCTGAATCCAAGATTCTACTATTGATCTCACCCTCCTCTCCAGTACCCTGGAATAGACTTTCCCAGGAAGGCTGAGAAGTGTGATCCCCCTATAATTGGAACATACTCTCCGGTCCCCTTTCTTAAAAAAATAATTCCGCCACGACTCCGGTCCCCTTTCTTAAATAATTCCACCACGACTGGCACCAACCACCCTGCAGGCACAGCTCTGTACGGCCACTTCCACAATGGAGGTCTGGAACAGTGTCCATTCAGACTCAATGTCCCCAACCTCCCCCAGTATGCAGTTGGAGTTCTGCTGGAGGTGCGAGTTAAAGATACGGCGAACAGGAACTTCTGCCAGATGTTCCCAGCAGACCCTCCCTATGCGCTTGGGCCTACCAGGTCTGACCGACCTCCTCCCCCGCCTCCTAAGCCAACTCACCACCAGGTGGTGATCAGTTGACAGCTCTGCCCCTCTCTTCACCCGAGTTTCCAAGACAGAAGGCCACAGATCAGATGATACGATTATACAATCGATCATCGACCTGTAGTCATGGGCATGTTCGTACCATGTCCATTTATGGACACCCTTATGCTAGAACATGGTGTTCACTATGGACAAACCATGCACTGCACAGAAGTCTAATAACAGAACACTACTTGGGTTCAGATCAGGGAGTCCATTCCACCCAATCACTCCCCCTCCAGGCCACATTGTTGTAGCCCACGTGAGCGTTGAAGTCTCCCAGCAAAACGAAGGAATCCCCTCATGGTGTGCTAACCAGCACACCACTTAGGGCAGGGGTCTCCAACTCCAGTCCTGGAGAGGTACTATCCAGTAGGTTTTCTATCCTACTTGGCTTCTGATGAGCCACACCTGGCCCTGGTATTTACCTGAGAACAGGTGTGGCTCATCAGAAGCCAGGTAGGATTGAAAACTGAATAGTAGCTCTCCAGGACCGGAGTAGGAGACCCCTGACTTAGGGAGTCCAAGAAGGCTGGGTACTCTGAACTGTCATTTGGTGCATAAGCACAGATGACAGTTAGAGATCTCTCCTCGACCCAAAGGCACAGGGAGACAGCCCTCTCGTTCACCGAGGTAAACTCCATTGTTAGTGCATTGACCTATGGGGCCACCAGTAGTCTCACCCCAGCCCGGCGTCGCTCACCCACCGCAACTCCAGAAGAAAAGAGCATCCAGCCCCTCTCCAGGAGACTGGTTCCAGAACCCACGCTATGCTCGCAACCACACGCACTAGTTCAGGCTCCTTCCCCACTAGAGAGGTGACATTCCATGTCCCGAAAGTTTTGTCAGCCGGAGATCGGCCTGCCAGGGCCTCTCTTGGCCGCCACCTGATCCACAATGCACCGAACCCCTGACATTCCCCTTGCGGGTGGTGGGTCCACCTGGGGACAGTCCCAAAAACCTCTTTCGGGCTGGGCCTGGCCGGGCCCCATGGGCCCCTCCCCCAGGCCTGGCTGGTAAGTTACTTGAATGTGTTTGATTTTTTCATACTATTAGCTTTGATGACTTGTGGCTATGGTTCATGAATTTGTTAATTTTATGCTAAAACTCAGTCCTGTTACTTTCAGTCCTGTTACTCATATAAACAGAAAAGTACAACTTGCACGTATATATAGTGATTTTTTTTTAATGACAAATATGTTTTTGAACATGTAACCAATAGTTTCCTTAAAATATATGCTTTACTGAGGGAAATACAAAAAAATAGTTGATATGATTTTCAAAATGACATTGATAGCAACATCTTTTACATGAGTTTTTGGTAACAGGACTGAGAGATATGCAACCATCTTCCACTTAAAGATGGAATAAAGGTGTTTCAAAAATCCTTATCTGAAGGTGTGGTACCTTCTGATTGGAAGCATGCCAACATAACGCCCATTTTCAAAAAA
>JAODJW010000040.1:32719126-32734068 GCA_026777045.1 Hyperopisus bebe | reverse complement strand
TTTACAAGGACCCATAGGGCCTGCCCCACACAGGAGCACACTCTCATACACACACAGCATCATGCCCATCCTTAGTATATGCTTTATCAACCGGCTGTAGACTATAGCTTTGCACATTTAACTTATAAATATTGCATATAGCAATGATATAAGCTCAGATAACATTTAAAGTCAAATTTCAAATCTCACACAAAGCCCACCAAACCAACTTGCAATGTTGAATCATATCCTACTGCTAGCAAGCAAGCCACATCATGTCTTGGCATGTACCTAGCCATAGCAAACTTTGCAAATTTACCATTAGTACGTCACTAGCTTACTACAATATTTTGTCAATAATCGACTGATAATAAGGAACTTTCAGCTTACCTCAATATGTTTTTTTAAATTAGACGGCGAGTTTTTGAACGCCATTACTTCGTTGTACTTGGGTGCGCAGAGCTTGCAGTGCATTCGGTATGAGTTGTTTTTGCATCCAACCATTTCAAAAAATTCTGCCAGGTACGGCCAGGGACGTACAACAACTGGCTGGTCTTCCTGGCTACCGTCCTTGCTGGTGCTTGGTTCAGACAGCTCTCGACTGTCTGCCATCTTCACTGTAGACTACACACGTCTGTTAAGTCCCTGTTATGTCCTTGCTAGAGTGTGTCCTTACGTGCAGGTGCGATGGATCGTGTACAAACCAATAGGGTGTCGGAATGGAATATGTTTATACTTCTCACCCAACCACACTCAAATTCGCCCTCTCCGGATGGCGCGAGTTTTTTTTTTTTTGAAAGATGACAAGCCGGAATGAAAACAAGCCGAAATTAAATAGGAGTAACGAGGCTATTTTTAAAATGTAAGGAGTAGAAAGTACAGATAATTGCGTGAAAATGTAAGGAGTAGAAGTAAAAAGTCGTCTGAAAAATAATTACTCCAGTAAAGTATAAATAACCAAAATTTCTACTTAAGTAAGGTAATGAAGTTTTTGTACTTCGTTACTTGATACCTCTGGTCATGGATACTTTTCACTTCAAATCTCCCGACCCCTATGTCAATCTGAGACAGCAAGACCAAGACAGCGAGACCAAGACAAGGCCGAGGGATCCGAGACCAAGACAAGACCAAGACCAAAGAGCGTCGAGACTGTGACAAGACCAAGACCACGTAAAAGTGGTCTCGAGAATGGTCTTGAGACCAAGACCGGTCTCGAGACATCCAACTCTATTCAGAACTCTGGATGGAATCCCAAAAAGTTCGAGTTCTGATTGGATTTTCCCCGTCAGAAATAATGGAAAACCAATTAATTACACCAAAATATGTTTTTTAGCATTTAAACACAAAATGAACCAGATAAAACAAGAAGAGCATATAATGTACTAAACACATCTAAGCACAAAGTGCAGTAGGTATATTACGATCCACTCTGGAGGAAGTGAATCATGTAACTCAGAACAGACACATGGATGGTGTCAACAGACACAGGTCTGTCTTCATTCTGTAAATTATGGCTATGGCCGCAGGCGTGTAATTTGTAAATTATGCATTTTTATCATGGAGCACATTTGCATGTATTTTTCATGCACTCCTATAACTGTTAGCCTTTACTAATATATTCTTCCCTCCTCCTCAGGTATGTGTGCAGAATACGTGAGATTCTGGGGTATAGAGGGGACACGAGAAAGGGAGAGCAGATAACATTAAGTACCATTTAGGCACTTTGATCACCAAGGAGTATCAATCTGCCCAAGGGAAAGCCTTGTATATTTTCCAAAGTGAATCAGTGTTATTACTGTGACAGCTGGGATGAGGATAACCATGCTCACATTCCAATCAAATATGCACGAACAGGAGTCTGTCTATGTGAACACCTTCTAATTACACATATGTGTATATGCTCAAGTTTTTTATGTCATTAGTAGCTAATTATTTTTTCTGAATACATTAAAAATTCACAAAATGGTAAAAAATTCAACATGACATTACTTGTATTTCATGATTACTCATTAAACTGGCGCATGACAAGTAATATGTACTCAAGTACAGAATAAAATCTGACATTTTGAAATTAATATCAGTGGACTTGTTACTGTTATATTTGGTTACATCCACAGTAAAACACTGGAATAATTAATAGTTGGGATTTTTTCCTGAATCTGTGCTGTTTCCCTTCTCATTGCTACACCAAAGCTGAATGATATGAGGGTTAAGAACGAAGTCGTCTCTCAAAGAGCTTCCTGCTTAACCTTGACCTGCTGGCTTCGCAAAGTGCGTGTGTGTGACTGCAGCTGCCTGCTGCTCCTCACAGAGTGTTTACATTCTGCCCATGGTCTTTATCTTCCCCATGCTTGGATCTCTGTGAGAGAGTTTATACAGTATGCATATTGCAGCCTCAGCCCTGGCAGCCCCTCGTCCCAGCCTGTAAGGAAGGGCCTGTCATAGAGTCATCCATCTCCAACATGCTGCAGCACGGAGCCCTAGCAGAGGTCTCCATCTTCAGTCTCATTCAAACAAAATGATTCTGCTATATGTTGGCTGAAATTAACTGTACATCTCTATTTGTCTCTCAGATTAGAATAAATTTTCCATTTTAACACATCTAATGGCAATGAATGCAATTTGGTAATCACAAATAAATTTACACTATTCCTGCCATAACCTGTCTGGAAACAAAATGTCATCAGGCTTCCACTGTTTCTATAGAACAGGCAGAAGATGAAGTGTAATGCTGACCCTGAGGCTGATGGCACAAACATGATGAAAGAAGATGATTTGTACCTCAAGCACAGGACTAAAGGAAAACATTCCAATTCTGGCCACAAAGAAATGTAAATACAGTTTATGATAAGTCACGTGAATGTATATATTCACTGGCCTGTATCCAGTCATTATGAGCATGATGTAATACATACGATCAGTGAAAATGGACCTAAATGGAAAATTCCCATAGATTGTCATGAAATTAGATTTTCAGTCTCACAAAATCAGTCCCAAGAAACACAGAGGATAGTATACAAAACAGTAGTCTTCACAGTCTTATGCTCATTTGTAGTCATACACAGAAATCATTCACATTACAAATACAGTGTAATTAGAAGAAATTCAGTCAAATGAGTGTGCGACATGCAGATTTTCATCAGCCAGTATAATTGATGTCAGCCATTACAATCCAATATTAGAAAAACAGTCATATCGACAGCATTGCTTAGATATGAGTAATGGTGAACATTAAAGGAGAATTCTGTGTCTTAACCAAGTAACCTGTTGCTAGGGGAGCAAATATTGGAATACCATCCCACATTCTTACATAGGTTGAGTTGACTTCGTTACTCAGTACTCGTCGGGAATACATCTAATATCTGTGGCACACAGGTTACCCAGTTGTTGCCAGGTTATGATCTCTTTATTGGTGGAACTGGGCCTGTGTAACTTCACTGTGGTTTCTATTTTGTCTGACTTTGTTAATCAACCAATTGACCCATGACTGCCCAGCTCTCTCTATGGATTGTGATTGGGCTCCTCGGGGAGATAACCCTAAGGGCTTGGGGAAAGTTGACCTCTACATTGTTTACATTACTGACCAGACACTACCCATCCAGTGTCATCCATAATTATATAACAGAAAGAAGCTGCTAGTGGATTTTTTTTCTTAATTGCATGGAATGTTATTGCCCATAAGCCCATCCATCCATTTTCTGTCACCGCTCATCTTATTCAGGGTTGCAGGGGGTCCAGAGCCTATCCCAGAGTCTATGGGGACAACGCATGTTGTAAGTAAGCTCAGTAGAAAAAGATAAGTTAATTCTAAAATACTTATCATGCATAAAAACAGGAAAGTTATTTTTAGTTTGAACCCATATTTGATTTATGATTAATAATCTTAAATAAAACACCCAGTTTCTTCGCCAAGTAAGACATCTCGGGCCATGCAGATGTAGGAACAATTTGTTTGTTACGTAGAAGGATGGAGACCACCAGCATTTCAAGAATGATACGTTTGCTTTCCTCTGGGAATGATAGGTTATAGTCCACCTCTATGGTGAGAGGACTCAGCTGTGGAAAAAGGCAAACAGCTTGTCACTGATAAGATAAAACAGACGGTTCCAAAACCAATGTTTGTAAACTGACTTTTTTAAATGGTGGCATCATGTCACATTGTACACCACACTAAGGAGGGTGGGTTTATCTTCATTTTCCAGTGAAAGTTCAGCAGCGGGTACTGTCAAATTGGCAGTCCTGAACTTGCAGTTCCCTTCCTGATCTCTACACTTTAACCCCACAATTTGGAAGATCAATTCCCCTCAACAAGCAACTTGCTCTGAGCCAGTCCTCTGGCAGGCTTGTGTATGAAATGGAGATTGCTGTTAATTGCAATGGTGGCAACCCCCCCCCCAATCAATGAATTCTCTCATTATAACCATCCATTTCCTCCATTTGTGCTCATTTTGTTTGCCATAAATGGATGTATTAAGGTATTTACATAACCTACAAAAGTCCCTGTCTCACAAATTATTGATGCAATGCAGTGAATAGTTTTGGGCACAAAGAAACAAGATTTCGTACTGTAACTTTCTAAAAATGTTAATATCATAATGAAACAATATATAACTTATAAAATAAATGCCATGTAATGTGCACCATTTTAAAGAGTACATTATTTAAAATGTTTACAAAGCAACACACAGTGAATCTATTCTGCGGTTAGAAGTTAAAAATGAAAAATTGAAATTTCAAGAGATCAAAGTTAATTGAATAAGTCTGATAAATACTCTGCCTCTGTGGCACTGCATTCTTTTTTAGTTGTTTTCTAATAAAAAACAGATTTTGGGAAATGTGGGTATTATATTTTCTCTGATTTATATTTCATAGTCTGAAAGGAGAGCGTCTTTTGATTTTTAATTTGTGGGGCACTTTTGTTGTCTCCACTGTTATCACTACTCTTTCAGATGTTGGATTTGAAGTTTAACAGCACTCTACAACACAGAAATACACAAACACAAAACCCCACAAAAGCACACATAGTTCAGACAACCTACTGTGTGAAAAAAAAGAATTATATTGCTTAACAGCCTAAGTCACATCCTTTTGGTTTTGCATTACTGTGAAATTGTTTCTATCCAACAGTTGTATAAAAAAAAACAGAATATTTCAAGACTTGCCTCTCTTTTAACACTCTATAAAATCGGAGGAGCTTAAATATGGGTCTTATTGACCTGTTGTGTAAAAACATCAATTAGGTCTGCCAGGCCCCCCCCAACGAGAGCAGAACAACTGTGGGTATCGATCTGCTCTATTGCGGGGTGTTTCCCGTGGAGTTTGCTCCATCCTGGATGGTGCAGCCTTGCACAGGGTGTTTCCATCTGACAGCTGTCCATGGCCACATTATTTCCATCTGCAGGATCCTGCTGCTGTCAGTCCAAGGATCCTTGGCACTGCTCGCTTTCCACATATGCTGTGGGATTCAAGCAGAAAAGTTTACCAATCGATGCTGCCAACTGACTTCCTGGGTTCTCTTGTCAAATAAGTGCTGCTTCAATGTAAACCTCAGACTGTGACAAACAATAGACAAATGATCCTTGACAGTACAATTTTTTTTCACTATCCTTTGATTAATTCTCTAAAACAGTCCTGGAATCTACCCTGGGCAGCTAATCTAGACAGCAGTGACTGATGTTTAGACGAGGCTTGGTGTAGGAACACATTGTCTGCTGTAGAGGAACAGCGTGAGTATTTATTTTATGGTTTATATACTCAAAAATAGTGCATGAAAGATTTTCATGCAAAATTATATGAAGCAAAATTGGTAATAAATAAAAAGGATAATTATGTATTATACAGCAGATTACAGAAATATATAGTCAGTCTTGCCAGGGTACATTATTACCTTGTTTCAATGCATTCCATATGGAACAAAAATGCAGGTGGAAATGGAAGTTCTTTGGTGGAACATCTCTTGGCCTCTACCTTTTCCCACAGACTGAGAGGGTGGCTTATCAGCCCTAATGATGAGACAGCTGGAAGCCATTTGCAAGAGGCGGCATCGTCCCTCTCCGGTCAGATTAGCTTTTGAAAACCAGAGAACCCATTTAATCTCTTCACGTCAAGAACAGATGAGCTGCTCTGACATCAACAAAGGATATTTTAAACTAATGTAATTTTTTTCATGATTACAGTTATCTCTTTTAAAAAAACATTCTGGTTTCGATCTGTGTTTTAGGTGAGCTATATACTATTATCAAAGAACCACCTCCTTTTGATGCAGTCTTTTCAAAATATTAGAACAATGTTTTAACAATAGTTTTTTATTTGTTTTGTGAGTACGCTGAAATATTGATGTAAAAATTCAGTTGGACTTGGAGAAGAAGTCTATGTGTTTGTGTCACAAATTTGTTGAACAAATTACATGAAAGTAGCTGATATCCTCCTGAGACCCCACCCATTCCTTTATGTCCATTGTAGTGAACATTTTGTTTTTTCATCTATCTTTTCACAGATGTAAGGAAACGTATTTATTCCTGTTGCACACTAAAGAGGCCCTGCTGTGAAATTAAAAATAAAAATAAATTTGAAAAAATCTAAATAGCAAGATGTCTTATTTCCCCCAAAGACAAATAACCTAAAATTGAAGGACACTTTTTTCCTTGGGTCTCAGGAGGATATAGCTTTTCTTTATTGCTGCAGTTGTTTATAAAATCATTCTCTTATGTGATTACTTGTGGTTATTTCTTTCCACCATTTTACTGAAATGCATTCTATTACATAAAAACATGGTTTTCTGGTGTGGCACAGTAGTTCAGTGGAGAGCAAAATGCCCTCCAGGGTTGAGCACTGGAATCCTGCCTTTGTCTGTTGGAGTGTGGAATGGTTCTAACCTTGTTTGTAAAATAGTTCTAAGCCTGTGTCTGTACAGGGTTCCTTCTGCAGCCCAACACATGCAGCTTAGTGACCTAATGACACTAAATTGCTTTTAGAGTGTTACTGTGTGTATACCTGTGCATCCAATGGATAGCTTTCAGGATCACTATGAATGTGCACTGCAGAAGTCGTTTTGGATAGATGTGGTTTACTTTCTGCTATTACATTTTACACCACAAGAAAAGTGCTGCTCAGTAAATGTGATGTAAGTAGTTTTAAATAGTTTATAGAATTACTTAGGAAGTACAATCTTGTTTCCAAAAAAGGTTGGGACGCTGTGTGAAATTTAAATAAAAACAGAATGATTTACAAATCACATAAACCCATATTTATTTGAAAATAGAACAAGGACAAGTTGTCAAATGTTGAAATTGAGAAATTTTATTGTTTTATGACAAATATGCTCAATTTGTATTTGATGCAAGCAACATATTTCAAAACACTTGGGACATATATAGCATAATGTTTTTATTTACATTTAATATCCCAAGTTTTTTGCAAATGGGGTTGTATTAATTTTTTTGAAAATATATTTGTCACTGTATGAATAATTTGCTTATCATCAGACTTACAGTGCCTGCAATTAGCCACTATTTGAATTTTCATTTTGTTCTGTTTAAATTGTCTGCCCAAAACAGCGTCATTGTGTTCAGATGCAAGTTGTGGAATTAGATTTGTGCATCATAGTCTGTCAGCTGCTTAGATATAGGTTGAAACTCAGCATCAGGACAGTTATGGTATGTTTACTGTCACAATGACAGCTCTTAGAAGAAACAGTATCTGTAACAACAGACTGGGTTACACTGCGTATTTGATTGTGTGAGTCTTGCACATGTACAGTGGAACAGTTAAATCTCACAAAATAACTATTTTACATTTGTAAAACATCTGTTATCCTAATAACCTCTCCACCATGGCAGAATGGTTATAGCATTGTGATCTTGGGATTAATGGAACCCATGGAGTAACATTACATAATCAGAATACAAAAAGTGCCACAGTTACAAGAAAAAGACATAATCGGGTTAACCATACATTTACATTAAAAAATGGGCATCATAACCAGGATTACATTCACAATAAATTTTTAAATGAAGAATGTTTTTCAGTAGGCACAATACTTCTCTCAAGATATCACTCTCCTGTCTCATGGCAACCACTGCCAAAAATGCTGTAATTGCATTGAAATTTTGCAACTATTTGCATTGTTGCAGGTGTGTGTGTGTGTGTGTGTGTGTGTGTGTGTGTGTGTGCACGTGTTTGTGTTACAATATTTCTTGTACCAGTTTTAATAGTGTAAGACAGAACTTTAGACCATATGACTTCTGGTATGCAGAAAACATGGACGGAATCCACATATAAAGATGGAATTGACAGTAAACCGTGAAATCTCATGGAATTAAACAGGTTTCTGATTTAAATTAATTAAAGGCAATTATAAATTCTTGGAAATGTCAGTTAGCTGCTGTCGTTTTATTAATTGATTGCTGGATGGTATCGGATGAAAAGCCCTAATGTTATGCAGGCATGTTTTTGTTTGTTTTTGTATTTTATCTGGGGGGTGTTCCACAAAACAGGATTTCTCAGTTAGCTGGGTTTAGTTAAGCTAGAAGTCATGATTGTTCAATAAGAGTTTAGGTAAGGCGCATTCCTATTGAAAAATCATGACTTCTAGTTTAAGGTAACCCAGCTAACTGAAATTTCTTGTTTGGGGAATACCACACAGAGCTACTGCTAATTTTTTCTTTTCACTATCTTAAGTAGCAATATCATGGAATGAAATAAAGTTCATGAAAGGAATGTTAAAGTTCTGTATATGATTTCTTAAGAAAATGCTTAGGGCACTCATAAGCCATGCAATAAGAGAGATGTTAAAATGTTTGATGTGTGCCTCCATTTGCTTTCTTAAGACAATCTTACATTGTTCTCTTGTCTTACAGAATACTTTCAGAAGTCAAAGTCATTTTATTGGTATTGCTTTTTGGCATTTAGCCAATCCAAAAGTAACAGTTAGTAATCAGGTTACATTACTTAAATATTTTGATAGGCTACTTGTATTAGGCTACTTTTTTAGCAGGTATTTAGTAATTGTATCAGAATATATTTCTACCTTACCAACTCTGTTTACCCATAACTGAGTTTATATTCTAAAATATAGCAACAGTCTAAACCCTGGTATTACAACTGTATAAGTTGAACAGAACAATTGTTTTTTGAATTTTAAAAAATGCAGTAACTGTTGGGGCAAGTGTAGCTTGATGGAGAGATGCGATTTCAATAATCATTACACTTATGACCCATGTGGAATGGTTTGATATTGTGATTTTCTACAGGTTAATGTGTAAATTGTGTAAGATGAGCACTCTATGTGACTCATGCTGCTCACACATAGATGGGAGTGAAGTCAGTCAGACTTCCCATTTACTCCCAAAGCTGCATGTGCTGATGCTACTCAATCAGATTGATGGATGACCTTGTTGATCTCCTGAACATTTTACATGAACCAGAAGATGTGTTATCTGATGGAGGCTTGCTTAATTTCACTGCCCAGTTCAGCCCTGTCACCCGGGCTAAGACGGAGGGGGTTGCTCTCTCTTCTCACCATGAGGCTAACAGTGAGACTGAGTCTCCTCTGGATGGCAATGCAGGGCTATTCTGCTTTGGCATCTACCCACTTTACACTCACTTCTCCCTCCACAATCAGGTACACAGGTGTAGAGTACACTGGTAATAATGGAACAGCAGACAACTTTAGTGAAGTATTCACTAAGAAACACAAAGTTTGAAGAAGTGCTGCAAAGTACATTCTCGCTTGGCTTTTTCTTAACACGTAATCCATCATCAAGGAGCTGCATTTCAGCACATCTTAATGGAGTAATCCCCTCTATCGTTTTCCACTGTTAGAAACATCCTGTTCTTCTGCTGATTTTTTGGGCTTTTTATTTTGCCTCGATTAAAAGGCCTTGATGGACCTGAGGTCGACATTTCTTCATCTTTCACTCAACCCCCTACACTTCACCCTTTTGGATCTTTCTGCTTACATGAAGTTTACACTACCTTACATGAAAATATTGTCTTTTATTAGTATCACAACAATATAACAAGGTAAAGGTTCCATTAAGGCTGAGAAATCATTCAGAATGCATTACGTGCATTGCCTGATAAAATTTAGATAATGCTTTTGGTATGTTCAGATATTATACAAATAGCTAAAGGAAATTATGGCTTTTTAAACAACATAAACATTTTTTATGTGTCCACCAAGAAGAGAGAACATGAGGAGAATGTTATTTGAACTATGCCCCTAAATCATAAACTGTATACAGTAGGGTAATGACTTTCACTTATAAGCATTCATGTTTGAGGCAGATCAAGGAGGTGAAATGCAGGTGCATCAATCCCAAAGGGTCAGATCTAATTGGCTGGCATTCTTGGGACAGGATCTGAAGTTTAGGTCCTGCCCTGATCAGTAAGGGAGTAAAGAAAATTCTCACAGATCTGTTACTTCTGTCATTATTCAAATTCCTAAAATTAATTAGCTGGAATACTTGTTAAAACCTGGCAGTTTCTTGCTCATCTAGAATTATCATGAAACTTTATTTTTTAGAATGGTACGATATCAACATATTTATAAAAATGATGATTTTCATCTGATCAGAACATATATTAAAAAGGCATTTTCACATAACTGAAAATAGAAATTGTATAGAATGCCAAAGTGAGATGTTATGATAGATCATACTTAATTATATTAAAAGTAAAAAGTAAATAATGTACTAAAATGCTAATTAGATTATCACTGAACTAAAACAAAATAAGACGATATATTTTAATAAATTTCTGAACAAAAGCAATTCCCTTTTGATGAAAATTTTAGCTTTCAAAGTAAGAATTGAGTAAGTGAAGATTTATAATTAAGTGTTGCTCAGAATATTACTCAGTGATCACATGTGCCAAAATTAAATAATAAAAAATTAATAATAAATAAAAATTACAAAAGATCATACTGAAATACAATAGATATAATAAAATCACACAGAATTTAACTGCATTTTGCTCACATTTCATTTGACATATAATATTTAATGTGTAGTGTATTTTTACATCAAATTTATTATAATAATTAAATGTGCTGGAAGCAGAGTGGGCTGCTTAATTTCCACTATTCTAGTGCCCCTAAGACTCTAGATGCCTCTGGATTATTGGCTGTCTGCAGTGAGAAAGGTAATGTTTAAATTTGTAGGTTTATCCTGTGCATGATTTCAGTAGGTAGTGGTTTGATATCAGTAATTGTTTTTCAGTTCATCGTTTAGTTGCCCAAAAAAATACTGCCTGAATTTTTATACTCATCTGTCCCACACTCATCACTTTGCCCTGTCACTTGGTTATTGCTAATTCCATAAAATTGCTGCAGCATTCTCCTTATTCTACCCACTGCTCCACTTTATTTGATCCTTTCCTCTGCCATATATCACTTTACTACCTTTTCTTGAATACTTTATTATATGTGAATAGATATCTCATAGTAGTTAGTTTTTTGTACTTGCTTTTTATTGTATTGTAATGAGATACTGCTCTGTTGTCTGTAGTCTTTTGAGAAGGCATTCATGCAAGAATCTCATTGTACTTTGTACACTACTTGTACATTTGACAATAAAACTTTCAATCTTTAGTCTTAAAGTAGTACATCAGTAGGAGCTAGGGCAGTAGATTAACAGTTTGACTTGAGAAGAGACTCCTAGACCAGCGTGACATGTAGTAGACTTCACAAGATGAAGGCTTCTCCAGGGAGCTAGTAGAAAAGTGTGCCAACAGCTTCCTAATTCAGGGGCTTTCTTTTCGAGCTACAAAATAGTGCTGTTAATTAAACCACAAAGATAACTCCAGGGGCTAATAAAATGACACCCCCATGGACCATGGACTGCCTCTCATGGTTTCTAAAACCCTTTTATTCATGACTGTGGCAAAACGTTAGCATTTTAACAGAATGAGGCCATGAAGTTTCTTTGTATTTTTTATTAAGAGCTTTGGCCAACAGCATTGCATAACATGATATGTGCCATTCACTCATAATCTGAATGCAGAAAGTTCCAAGTAGTCAACTTGTCTCCATTTTTACTGTTCTTGTTGAAATCTTCAAATTCAAGAACAAAGGCCATGAAGGCCCCCATGTCTAGCCAGGGTTAAGACACAAAAGCTAAACTAATCTAATTTTGATCCCACTGTCAATTGAACAAGTGATAGACTAGCATGCCTCCCACCCTTGCCCTGGTCAGCAGAAAAAAACATAAGTCTTTGAGTCCTAAGCCACACAAGTCTCTCCCACAAGCTGCCTGCCAAGATCAAAGGCATGTGCTTATGAAGAAAAAAAGCAGGAGCATTCTGATCATCTCAGGAGCTGCAAACAGTGTAATATACACAGAACTTTGTTTTCCTATTTATTTGAATTCAGATTAAGGCCTGATTCCTATTCATGCATACTCTAAAATGCATTGCTGAAATGCAAAAACTTTGGTTATTGAAGTGAGAATATCGAAAATATAGTGCTTAAATCGATCTGAAATTGTATAGCCATGAATAAATAGGTAGTTCAAACAAAAGGTTGGTACAGGAGTAGGTTGAATACTCCAAAATGCTCTTTTAAATTTATGACAGTTCTATTGCTATATATAGATATGTTAATTTAAATAAACAACACACAAGTTAAACCATTTACTTCATCAACACTGCTTAATATGTTACTTTAATTAAAATCAAGCAAAAATAAGACAAAACCCAGTTATCAAAACAGACAATAAGTTGACTAACAATGTATCATCAAATGAGCTGAAACAAATTGATTTAGATTTATACTATAATAAATACTATGAACAAGGAAAAAACACTAGTTCCTTCAGAGATTTTACAAAATACTGTTTGTTCATACTGGGCATCTATTGCTTGATACATACTTAAGTATGTATTTCATGTTATACTTTTCACATAAGTCTGTGCTTTACAATTAGGGCACTACCAGTACTATTAACAAGGAAAGAGTGATAAACTACAAATTTACTTTCTGAAAAAAATTGTCAATATTAGTCATAATTTCATCGATTGTATGAAAGGGATGTGTATAGATCCTTGACTTCCCATTAACCATTACAATCTGCAGTAAAAGACGAATACAACAGCATGTTCATTATGTGTCACTGGCATAACACAATCCCCAAAAATCTGTCTTGTTGTTCTGTTAAGGCAAGCCATTCCCATTACATTCCCTTATCATTTTTATTTTCCCTCTTTAGGTAAACATACTTGAAAAAAAAATCACAATTTTACAGAAACAATATAATTTAACAAACTATTTACAAATAAGTATGGAAATAAACTTTCTGATACATGTTTCAGGAAATACGGTCAACTGTGTGCCGAGTGATTTCCTGAGTCAGAGCACTGTAAATCTACCATTAAATAACAGCTTTTGCTTATTTTTTCCACTCTTGTTCGGTAGACAGGGCTTAAATTGAACTAAGACCTGTGCAGACATTTGTCTGAAGCACAGCATCATACCAGCATGCATTTTTAGCACAGTGTCTGGGTTCATGCCATGTGATAGAAATCTATGGGGACCCATCTCCCAGAAGGCTGTCCCATTGATTCATCACCTGTTTTAACCCTGAGCCATAGATGTTCCTATATGCTTTTAGAAACAGAATTTCAAACTAGTGTTGTCAAAAATATCAAAAGTACTGAAAGTACCAATTTCTATCATGTATAAAATGGTTTCAATACTCATTCTTCATGGTATCAGTTCTACAGCCTGCACTTCTGGTTCGTTCTGACCACTGAGGCTTATAGGCTACCGATGTGCATGCCTAGACCTGGGTGCAGTTTCACAACACGGGGTGTTAAACTAAGATCTCTAGTTGAGAAGCATCAGAACTTTCTGTATTGCGCTTAATCGATAAAGAATGTGGGCAGAATAGCATCTGGAAATACTTTGGCTTTGTGCTAAATGAAAGATACAGGACATATGCAAGTTGTGCCACCACACAATACTGACAAAAGAAGCAAACACCGCAAATTAGCTAAATATTTAAAGGACCGAAACGGAATGCCATACGAAGCGTTTCAAGAGAGTATCTTATTCTTGAATTTATGAAATATTGCTTGTTTACATTAAAGTAGAGAAGTGACATGCATTTTTTTCTACGGGTTAAACCATTTTTGTAGTCAGTTCTGCATTAAGAAAACAGCCTGCAATTATTATTACCCATGGGTTGTGAATACAATCTCATGAGATCCTGCTGATTAGTATTGACCATTCACAGTTGTGCAGCTGATAGAAGTGTTTGTGCTTTGAGTCACAAGATAAAGGATGCAGGTAAAAGTAATATATATCTGTTATATTATGCACTGTAACAATAATATAAAGTAACATGTAATTGATAATAGTATTTATTTACTGCTCATGAATGTCTTTGAACATGATTAGAGTGTGATTACAATGGCTACTACTGTACTTAAACTGTGACTGACAATGTAATGCGAAGGTGTTTTTTAAATATAGTGACATGAGTTTACAAAAGGTTGTAAAAAATTTTTACCGCAAGCAAAATTGCAACTGAAATACATTTTTCTTGTGTTTCATTATATACTATGTTTAGACACCTCTTGAAATTCATTTCTGGTTACAGGCCTGCTTCAGTCACCTGTGTTTGTTCAGGTAGCATGCACACATTTGAATGAGAACACAAAAACAAAGAAAAGACACAGCATAGCCACTACGCACGTACACAGATAATAGCTCGATGTTATGCTATAGTAATCTGCAATTTGGCACACAATGGTAATATTCTGAGAGAACCACAGAAAGGTTTTACTCCCCCTGGCCTGCTTAAGCACACTCTTTGCCTCCTTAAGACACCTCCAAGACAATATACAGGGACGTAGACAATCTAATATTTGGAATGACTTAAATATTTTTAATTATCTTTCTTTTACTTAAATGTTTAATAGTAGGTTAATTACAAACATTTAAAAAAATCTACCTAAATATCAAC
>JAODJW010000040.1:32686749-32712885 GCA_026777045.1 Hyperopisus bebe | reverse complement strand
AGTTACTGTAATGTTGCACTGCTTTATTTGGTTAATCGTCCAGTCTGTGAAGAAGGCATTCAAGTAAGAATTGCATTTTAGTGTGACTCATTTCCTGGCGCATACAATTTATATTAGGTCAGCGTTGGCGGTTCGACTTCTGATATTCAGATCGAGTTCTAGGTCAAACTGGTTTGTTCGACTTTCAAGAAATTCCAGTTTTAGTGAGTTCGAGAACCGAGGTACCACTGTAATTGTAAGTGTCAAATGTATATTTGCTCTCTTTTCAAATAACAGATTTTAAAATCACAGACTGTGATGGCTATTTTTTTAAATACCATGTCAGTGGTAAAAATTGCATTTTGATCATAATGTCTGTCCAGATATGCTATGGTGTGTATACTGGTAATTTGTTTCTGCACCAGAAACTGTTTATATATATATAATCAGTAATTACACTGCCAAATGCTAGGTGATACATAATTTTGTATGTTGCATTTGTTTTTCCACCCTTCGATATATTCAGTAGTTGAATCATGCAATTGAAACTAAAAAAACATTTAACAAAATATCCATTTGTTGAGTCCTGGTTATATCTGTGCTATTCCAAACTTCCTATAGATACATTTGGGAAAATGATTAGGCACTACAAAGTCACTTTTTATGCATTTTTCCTTCTGTAGTTAGTGTCTGTACTACTTTTGACCTTTTTAATCTTGTAAAGTACGAATAAACCTAATGGAGGTAGGTGAAATTGGCACTGTCATTCTGACTGTTTTGTAGGCCTGTTGCTACGATGCCTAGGGTGGGTTATTTAATGTTAGGTATAAGCATCACTTCAGCTTCAATCAGCAGTAACACTACACCTGGGATGTACGCTTTCTTTGCTCCCATAAAAAACGAATACTACCAAACGGACCAATCCCATTTTTGCGGTCTGTGTCGTCACGACGTGTAGGTACATTTCTGGGGAGGTGCACGTCAGACTACGGCAAGATCGGCTACGCCGTAGTCACGACTTCGATTCGAAGCAGAAGTATAAATCAACTAGATATGCATTGTGGTCGGAGAAACATCAAAGTATGGGCGTGATGTATGTAAATGACCCTTATGTGCATTCCGAATCAACTTTCTTATAAGGGCCTTTTTTAAGTCATGCGCCTATACACGACCAAACGCAATACTGAAGTTTTCACAAAGCCGAACGTGTAACCAAACAGAACTTTCTGACATGTACCACATATTTAGAAGCAAATATTACGATCCAAAACGCATGTGAATAACTCATATCACTGTATAAGAATTACAATTAGCCTACAAAGTATATTACTGGGCAGGATTCAAGTGACATCTGTCTTGTCAACGGCCCTAGTAGGCAAGTGAATTAGACTAAAAGACCGGTGTTCTGTCATAACATCCTACCTATCGAGACATGCTATCAAGCCTTTCTGCGCATGTGCAGTTCCACCTTCTTGGGATTAGGGTTAGGTTTTAGGGGTTAGGGTTAGAGTTAAGGTAAGGGTTTTTGGGGTTTTGGGGGGTTAGGGTAACAGTTAGGGTTAGGACTATCGATTAGCACTAAGGTAGGATGTTTTGATAAAGTAGGACATTTTGTCAGAAAAGCAATTCTATCAATTAAAATGAGCAAAAAAAAGGCTCCGTTTTGAATTTCGATTCATCTTTCATATTCGTATTTTTGTAAACTTACATACATTTCATATATACTTAAACTAATTACATTAGGTAAAGGGTCCCCAACAGAACTGCCTGACAATGACACTCGCCTAATTGATTACCATTTTACACGTAATGGGGTAGATGTGTAGGTTTTTAGTAGCAGTGACTAAAAGTTAGTTTGTAATTATACATTGCAGCCTACGCTGTAGCCTATAAACTTGTTTGGACTATGCAGTTGATGGCATTATTATTTTATCCGCCAAGGGTGTGGATTATGCTTCTCGGACAGTTAATCAATTGCGGAGTAAAACAATTGACTATTAAAAACAGAAGAAAAGAACGTACTAATTGTCTATTGTGGGTTACATGCAATAAAGCTGAAAGATTTAAAAACAGTCTGTCTGTTTTGCGGTAGGGAAAATTGTTAAGGGATCATTAAATTAGAGCTACAAATGATAATTTTATCATACCTAAAAAGTTAAGGTATTGTCAATTGCTCTGCATAAAAATCAAACTCTGCATTGCACTGTAACATACCATGTACTACTGAAATGTTTCCTATATAAACGAACTGACAAAATTTGTTTTCTGATGCTGTGGTGGGGGCGCTCAACAGAATCTCCCCTAGGGTAGTCCATATCCTGAGAATGAACAAATATAGGGGTAATAGACTACCACCATGTAGTCAGAATTAAAGGGTTTCTGCAAATTTCAATTAGATTGACAATGAAAATTAAAATTTTACGTTTTGATTGTTGCCAAAATAATTGAGGGCGTAACCCCTTATCTCACTTGATGAATTTCACTTCTTGTTCTGGCGCACCTTCTTTTTAGGGTCACGTGTGATGGCAGTAACCACTCTCATGAGGGGAGAATACAGTTAAACTCACATAACTTTTAAGCGTTTTTTTTGTCTTAAGAATTGGATGGAAGAACATTTTTTGCGATCAGCTAATAGAGTTCTTGTTATGTTATAGAAAACAGTTCTGTTAATTTTCTAATGAAAGTAACACAGCACATTATTAACTATAGAACGTTTTATTTAGCCTAACAATAATTTTGTTATTGTTATTATTGATGGTGCTAGTTATGGTACAGTTGCATTAACAATAATGGTAACAGTCATTGCAGTGGAATTTAATCATTATTTTAACAAACTTATTATTTTGAATTTGGAAAAATTGTATTTCATCCAAGAGCATCCACAGACTTCTGACACTTTATCTGAAATTTTTAAATTCTGTCCAGATTAATTATGTCCTAATTTAATTAAAAGTTTATTTGGTTCTTTCACATGCCCCACCAATTCCACTGGAAATACAGTTTATAAATTAAAATAACGTTACAAAATACGTAAACGGTTATTCTGCATTAAACGGTACACCATAAGTGTAGGGTTGCGCTTTCTTATCTGTTCCTTTACAATATTTTGCAAGTAAGCCTTGTGTTCAGGAATATTGTAAACATCTCGGGGAGGTCTTAAAAACTCGATAACAGGTATGCAAGAGAACTTCTATGTGTGAAATACCTTCAGAAAGTTAAAATTTTCACTTGTAAGAAACCAACAAATAAAACGAGACCGGTGGAATATTCTATCATTTATTCCCTTAGCCCTAATCTGTGTAAGTTAAAAAAAGTAACTATTTGCCCAAAAGTTTGTGGTCTACGGACCTCTCGTTTACGTCATCAGATATAATTAACGGTATCTTTCAAAAAAACATTTGTTTGGATTTCCTCTTTCATCTTCATTGGCTCGTAAGGCAATAATGGTTTTCCATCATTTTCCTCTGCTTCCTGCCCCACCTCACCTTTTAAGAATAGTAGGCCTATATGGATCTAGGCAGCGGCAAGAAAACAGAGAAATGGTCATAAATTAAACATATTTCTAGTAACATTTTTTCATGAAAACCATTCTCTAAAGTACTCTTCAAATATATAGGCTAAGATTCATTTCGTTGGTTTGTTTAAACACATTTTTCGTTTCAAAAACCGATATAGGATGTAGGCCTACTAAGATTTTATGGCCCATCAAAATGAGCTTCTCATATATTCCTGTCCTATATATAAGATTTTCCATTATTATGACCACACTGCTTTTTTTCTACTAAATCAAGATAATCGAATTTTCATTGCCTATTCTTTAGCATATTAATGCGCCATTAAACTATTATGAATTGCATCTACACAATTAACATTTTACCCACTCACTTGGGCACAAATCTCAGTAAATTTCGCTTATTGGTTTCAAAAATGTAAAAGGTGAGTAAATAATCTTAATAATAGGAATGGGATAATACATGTATTATCAGGTAATGCGGAAAATGCCAAAATTTTGTTTAATTTACCAACATGTTAGTTTATAAAATATATAAAAAATAAAAGCTCAACAATGCTAAGTTGCCCTTTACTCTTAATCATGTTAAATTAAAATTTGAAAATAATAGACTCAGCACATTTTATAAATGATTTAATTATTATTACCGGACATCATTTTTATTATCAATAATAAATTTATGTTTGCCCTACCAACTAAAATAGAAACTCTTCTAATTCTATATGCATATACATATAATATGTTTCATAATCAAATTAAAATTTATTGGGATCTAGATTTCATAGGCCTCATATACATCTTGTCTTGTATATTATTATGTTCATTGTAGACTTGTTCTATTTGGACTAGAAAATTTCCATATAATGTAATCTTAAATTTTCCATAAAAGTATAAACATTACCTATACAGTACATAAACTATTACCTGATATGTATATGCTATTAGGATTAGAATAATTAAATATAGAAATATTATATCATGTATTAGACATTGACTGGAAGTACATTATATTTAAACAGAGCACTATACTGAACATTTAGCTGTTTCAGATGTGGGTTAGGTTTCTGTGTTTAGTTTACTTTCTGTACATATGCATGCTATTTCTGTGTGTGTGTGTGTGTGTGTGTGTGTGTGTGTGTGAGAGAGAGAGAGAGAGAGAGAGAGAGAGAGAGAGAAAGAAACGTGAGATAAATAAAGATAAGAGCTCTCAAACAATAATCTGATCCACATGTCATATTTGGAGTCTCACCTACAATGTCTAAAAACAGGTGAGATAGGCTGTACTCTTAGATACATGCTGCCGCCATCATATATATGCTTCACCAGTTGTTAAATACTGAATCAATGTTGTAATTATACAAAAGCTCACCTTAAAGCAGAAGTTAATTTGGACCCCCGTGCAAAACATAAAATGAATTGAAATAAACTGGCCTTATTTTGGGGGAAATCATATACCCCATATAATAAAAAAAGCATATATCCCATATATAGAGGGTGTATCGAGATTAATTTAATTTGAATAACTTTATTCGAATTACAGAAGTAAGCATGGTGTTTTTCAGATTCTTATACAAGAGCCCTCTCATTTGTCTGACTGAATTTGTACCCTGAATTTAATAAGCTTGTAGTTGTAGTTTTCTTGAGCCCTTAAAAGTTTGTGGTCTCTGACCTTTATTGGTGGGCTTGGGGCCTTCTCCCTGCCATAGGAAGCATAACAGTGTAGATCAAGGAAAAGAAACAGTTCGGTTCCTTATCCAAGTTGTAAACAGACTTATTCGTATAAATCAAACTGGACGCGTCTTAGATAGTAAAGTAATATCAAAAGAAAGTTCTGACGTGCCACTGTGACTTCAGTTTTGTCCATGCAAAGAAATTAAAATAATAAAAAACTACCTACATATTTTTAATAATTCGTTCTTGCTAAACACTTGAATTTACACACAAGTGCAACGCGGTTTTTCCTATAGGGTAATGCGGAATTTATTTCAGGAACTTCTCAAACAGACAACTGCATTTTTTATTGCCCTTTTCTGTGTCTCAGGTAAAAAAAACACTGGGTCTTTGAAATCTTTACAGTCTTTTAAAATAATTAAAATACAACCAGAATTTATTGGTAGTTCCCTATTACAATATTACCAAGTGCTTCAGCCCTTTCAGACTTAATCTTCGAATATTTATAACAGCCGTATCTTCGACAGATTTCAATTTACATTAAAGAAGCATGACTACACCTTTCGCTTTATTCAGAAGTTAAATGTCTGGGTTTGTGATAAAATAACTTCGTTTAAAATATTTATGAAACGGTTTTGAATTTAGAAGTAGACTTCGATTTTAGCTGATCGATGCCAAACGTCACAGGACGATTTGATCGAATCGACACGGGGTGAGATTCCCAAAGCCTTCTTAGCGAAACTTCATTCGTAAATTCTATCTTTTGATGTAGCGTTAAGAAGGCTTCGGGAAACTCACCCACGAACGATAAATGCATGACATTTTTATGTAAGGAGTCTTTCAAGCAGCCCTACTTAAAAAAAAAAGCCCTACTTAGTAAATTTAGTAAATTAGCAAAATGCCACAATATGTCAGACCACGGCAGAAAGTACAAGTAACTTTACTAGTTCACAGTTGGTGTAAATACATCTATTATCATTGGGTTAACTTTCCCACTGCTGGATTTTGGTTTTTATTTTCTAAAAAAAATGTTCTATTCAGGCAAATTAGCATTAAATTGCCCACGTAACAGTCAATTCTGCTCTCAAAGACAATTTTGTTGGCATCTTCCCAAATCGCTTCTACAACGTAAAGAATTTGACCTACGCGATAAAATATATTTTATTAATTATACGAACAGTATATTGATCTGTAATGAAACTTTAACTGTATCGCTTTTGTAACAGAATCACGCAAACTGTAAGATTTTCACACATAATTATGGAACTTAGACGGTCAAATTTCTTACCTTATGATTTTGATAAGACGTAACAGCAATAAACGATGTCTCGGCAAATACGTGAGTACAAAACGCCGTATTTTTGGACCCAAATCCATTATTTTCGTCGGCCTTCACGATATGAAGTCTGGGTTGGTATTTGTGCATGGAGTTTAATATTATCTGCAAAAATATGTACCAGTATTAATACATTTTACTGGAATATATAATAAGCACGCTAAACGCACGAGCTAATACTTTAATAATTGTAACACTTGCAGAAATATATTTAAATAGCACAACACATTCATGACCTTAGTTATAATCAAGAAATACTCTTGGTCATTTAAGTAGATTTAGATTCTTACACACTTTCTAACGGAGACAGCATATATCAACTTAGTTCTCAACAGGTTCTCAGAAGCTACCCTGCATGATTTGTTCTACAATACCAATAACACAGAATGACACTGAATCAAGCAGTCGATATCGTGAAAAGGTGTATTACTAGTGAACGTGCAATGTGTTTTGTGCTAAAACTTCAGTCAACACAAATAACTGACTCTATAATTTCCTTTAAATAGGATATAATTAAATGTGATAAATGTATCTTGAATATTTCTCCAAATAATACAAAAAATAAGCAGATGGATAAATACATGCATATACACACATTCATTGATTTGCACTTTACTTTGGAATTATCTGTTTTAGTTATCTTATCTTATCTTATCTTATCTTATCTTATCTTATCTTATCTTATCTTATCTTATCTTATCTTGCACAGCATTTCCTCTATGTGCCTTAGCTGGTATCCCATTTCTCATGTTATATATTTGCAGGGTTGACTCCAGTGTTTTTTCTTCCTATCAGTATGGCTTTATTATGCTGTTTGGCATTATTTTGATCATTACAAATATGAACATTTTCATACTTGAGAATTTCTGTGATTTTCTTTCTGCAATACCACAAGTTTCAGACATACACATTTATGACATGATAAACTCATGTTTATGTCTCTGAAAACCCATCCAGATCTAGAAAAGACGTGATTATCAGGGGATACGTATAACAATTCAGAATGGATACTAAATGTATTATTTAATAAGGATAAGCTATTCATTTTTACCATATTAAATTTGTTTTGTCAACATCATCCTCTTTCCCAAATATTCATGAATAAAATACTTTATAATTTTGGGTTGAACTAATGTTTCAGTTAGATAAAGCAGGTAATATGCCTTAAGAAAGACATTTTTTGCATATATTTGCAAAGTACACATTATTTCCTTCATTTTCTTATACTGATGTCATGATATATATGTAAAATGCATTTGTTGACCAGCCATGGCCCATCAGTATATAATAAGTAATGTGAAGGCTACTGAAGCACCTGGAGCTGTTTTATACTTTCAGCAGTTGGACAATAATAACAAGTTTGGTATAATATTGCAAATAATTATTTAGCCAAATATCAGTTAGAAAACGATTAAATCAAACAGCTGCTTCAGTATCATGTGATGGATAAGCAGTTGGGATAGGGATGGATGGTGGATGGATATTTAAATATTTTCACTGTACAGTAAGTTCATATATGTACAGTGAAAATAGTTGCATCAAAATCACAAAAGATGGACTAAGGAAGAACTAAAATGTTTGTATCTGAAAGATCAACAGTCTAAAGACCAGCCCACAAGATGGCCGTTCTCTACTTCTAACTTCTAAGCGGGATCTGAGGCACTGGAGTTTGCCCTTGTACATACAAGCAAAACTTACCAGCCTCATGCATTTGTAGGTAGACTCTACCATACACATTTCATACAAACATTTTATATTCGATAAAGCACTTGTTTGTTTAAAACCTTAGGTTAGGTATTCATGGCATTTATTTTTAGATTAAGTAATGAATTCAGTAGTGTAAAATTTCAATGAGAAGGCAAGTTATTTTTGCTGAAACTTTAAACATAATATTTAGTAATAATATTTTTACGTTCTTTGATTTTTATAAATGTGTTGAATTCATACTAAAGTGTGCTTTGTCATGATCACTATAACAATATAAACATTTATGGTTTAAAATATTTTGAAATGATTCAAAAATATTCCCGAGGTAGAAGTATATGCTGTATAAGTACTTATTAGCATTCACATGATTATTTGAGTCATAGAATCAATGAACTGCACATATCTCCATAGCATCTAAAAATTGAAGGCTTGTGTGCATATATTACAAACAATAAAATCTTGAAAATATATTCTGATCCTATTGAATGACTGTTTTGGTTATTATTGCATTCAAGCTTTATAACTTCAATAGTTTTGCCCCAGAAATTTTAATTTGACTATTAAATCCACCCTTTTTGACATTTCGTTTTCAGCCTCTTTTAATATTGTTCCAAATGCACCATATTAAATCTATATAAGACTATTAAAGGAGATGCATGACGTAAGTGATGTCAGTTTTTACAGCATATTTGAGATTTGGACATTAATTGGGCTCAATTGCACTGTTTCCTAACAAATAAAATCCAAACAGAAATCTATGTCCTTAGAATGCTGAAAAGCATACTAATTGGGCTCAAAGGCAGTGTTGCTCAACAAACAAAACAGATGCCTATGCCAATTCTACATTTCCAAAAAAACCCACAGCCAGGGCTGGAACTTCAGAACTGAAACATAACATTGTTTATTATTGCTCTTCAAAGTATAGAATGCATTAGTAACATAATGGTTTAGGTCATCATAACATAAAAAATACTTACATACTTGATGTATGTATATTCATAAACCACTGCTATCTTTAAAACCTACGGACAACCACGGTAATAAAATGAATAATAATCATTTTTTTTGTAAAATCCCTTACATATCAAGTGCCAGCAACACAAGGAAAATAATATACAGACAACAAAACATTTAACACTCACATGTCCAAATGGATCGAGGTGGTTATTTGTAAGTTTCAATTTTTGGAAGGAGACAAGCTGCCTCATCCAATGTGCTCCAGTGGCGGGTGAGTCTGGGTGTACATAAAGCCTGCCAGGCATAGCAGGCTCAGCCTTCCCTGTCACAGACCTGTATCACCACAGTTAACATTGCATTAGCTTGACTTTCACACATTCACAATGCTTACAATCACAATAGGTGAGCTCATCATACATTAACAATGGCTTGACCTGGTCACACATTTGGAGTGATCTGAATAAGCCTTTTAGACAACCAACATTTACATATGTCAGACTAGAACTACCATGAACTCAATATTTAAAATAAAATAAAGGTCAAATCCCATTAAGTAAAAAAGAATGATAATAGTTGATAATATCATAGCACAAGAAACTGTCCAATAAAACCATTGTCCTTGAAAACAACCATTTATAAGTAGCACTCAACAATTGCACTCTTCTTGTAATTTGGTCCACTTCAATGTTAATTTCATCAAACTCATTGTTTATTTTTTTCAATAGTAGTATGGGTAAGTTATTTTAAAGAATTTTCTGCAGTGTGCATTTAAATTCTGAGAACTGACACCTAATTAAATTTCATGTTATGTAAAATACGCATTTGTCTTCTTCTTGCATTAATCAAAATTTAAAAACTCATACTGTAATATATGTGCTTAACATGTCAAGAAACTGTTAAATACTAAATACTAAATCAATAATCATTGGATAACTACATAATCTTTTTGTTGACAGAAAATGATCAAAATATAGGTACTGATAAGGACTGAGAAGACTGTTTCTGATTCTTACCTAACAGGGGTGCGTTTCCCAAAACCATAGTTACTAACTACGTTAACTACGTTAGCAACTTGCGTGGTTCAAACTATGTAAGTATGACGCAGGGGTTTCCCGAAACCATAGTTCGAACTACGGAGGTAATGATACTGTAGACTTCCGCGGTACGATGCATCTTTAATGCTAAATTCCATCGTTGTTCATTCTTTCTTTTGTTATATGATCTATGTTTTTAAGTGAAAGTTCCAGGGGACCAGGGGTGAACCGACTGGTATTCATTTGATATATTTATGAAAACATTTTCTAAAATGCATGAATCAGCAGATGTCATTGTAAAATCATTTTTGGATCACTCACAGTGAAAAGTCCCAGTTCAAAATGACTGGTTTGGTGTTTGCTATTCAAGAGGTACTTTTCAAAGTAAACTGGAGGTTAAGATTTTAAATAATGCCAATAAATTCAAATTTAACACAAATGTCATGCTAGCAGAAGTATTAATAATAATGATATTATCCATCTTGTATACCTGCTTGTCCTAGGCAGGGTTCACAGGGACCCAGACCTATCCTGGAGGCTACAGGCACAAGGCAGGTAATAACCCAGGATGGGGCACCAACCCATTACAGAGTACACTCACACAAAACCCCCAAAACATTATGCAGAAATCATGCAAACTCCACACACAGCCAGAGACTTGAATCTGGGTCCAAGAGGTGTGAGACAACAGTGCTGAGCACTGTGCTGCCCTAATATCTATTATATAAAAAATGTTATTAACAGCGTTAGATATTTAATCAAGCATCACAGAGATCCTCTGATTACGGAGCTTATGTTAACAGTCATTTTAGAGTTACCACTGTATTGTTATCTTTTACTTTGAATGCACACATACACACCATGACAACGATAGTTTGCCTTGTTGAAGGAAGACATAAAGGAACTTTCCCACAAATAGTGTAACAGACATATTCATTTAATTAAAGTTCTTCAGAGTAAATAATGGACTACCTACAAAATTGTGAAAACAGCCAACTGTGGCTATATTATTTAACTTATAAATGTGGATGTAAAATATGTAAATTATTAATCATACTTATTATTGGTAACAACAGTAACAACAATAATAAAATCTTTTTGTCCATTGTGACTGTCTATGGGATAAATGCTATAAAAGCTGGATGGATGGATGGATGGATGGATGGATGATGGATGATGTATAGATGGAAGGATGGATTTTTTTCAGATTTTACTAAACTTATCACATAGACTAAAATCAAATGGAACTAAAGTTTGTATAGCTTAATGAATTACTTTGCAATTAATAATTGGGCTTTTCTTGAAGGCCACATAAACGATGAGCCCCATCAATTAAATCACTGTCAAAGTAAACACTTTCATTACATTTGTTACATACCATTTGTTATCAGCAAATTTGTAGCGGTGATCATCTGCAGGTACTATATCCATCAAGAGAATATATTTAGTTTTGGGATTTAGTTCAGTGACTTTCACTTTGTAGCTTGGAAACATTCGCCTGAAAATGAAATGAGAATAACAAACTATTAATGATGGCAATACTGGTCATTAATACTGATGATGAAACGTTTTTAGTACTGCTCGAGGGGTTTGACAGATGGTTTTCTTATAGTCAGTTCTTAAGTTTAGTAATTTGCCATGTATTTTAATCATAACCATTGTATATAACACACTTACAGAAGTATACCTTAAGGTTCCATGTGCAGCCCAAAACAAATATATTTTCTGGTCCTGGTTCCAGTTCCTGTGAACCTGTATACTACTGTAAAAGCCACAAATTTTTCTATAAGTCTGCTTAAATGGCTATGTAATAATTTGTCTTAATTTATTCAACAAAAACAACTGAACTGCAAATTTCAAAACTTATACTCCATGAGATATATTATCAAGAACACTTCTGGAAATTTAATTTGAGGACTGAGTGAGTTTTGGTTCCCAGTGCTCTGACATATGATAAGGAAGCCTGTCTTTAGGTCAACTGCATCTCCTTTCAAAAACAACAGTTCTGTAAATTTGCTCTTCCAGTTATTAGAGAACAGCTTTGTTAATAAATAAAAGTTAATAAAACATCACAATGCCAACAAATTAATAACAATAACACATATAAATAACATTTTACCATAATTTTATAATTCTTTGGAATGAAATGTAAACATTAGATTTATGTGTGTCCTTATATTGACTTAAAAGGAAAGCAGATAAACAAATAACTACTTAAATACATCGTTATTTACACATACCAATTGATATATAAATTTGATATATTTTGTTAATAATACTTATTTTATAGCAATTCTTTTTATTCTACATCTCAAAGATATGCATTATTTGTGTGCATGGCTGCTTTATTTTTTTTAAATTATGATCAGCAAATTCTTCTAATATTTTTTGTGTTTATGTTACACTGGTTAATATTACACCGTCATTTTGTTAACTTCACTACAATGCACATTTCATTTAATAAAAAATTGTCAAATCTTAATCAAACGATTTAACAATCGTCCATCAAAAAAATATATATATCAGGGAAGTAAGCAGTTAGTTAGCCTTCTTGAACTAACACTGACCAGGTGGAATAACACTGGCCTTGTACTGTTTTGGCAAAAGGTGATGTGTTGCTGGTGGTGGGGGATATTTTTGGGGGGGTGTTTAAAATGTTTCTACCAGGACAAAAAAATGGTTTTAAATGATCTACATTAAAATATCAGTGTGAATAGAATAGTGATATAATATTTAAAATCATTTTACCCATGTAAGAGGTTTCACGATAAGGTATAATAGACAATAAATAGACAAAACGATCACTTGCACAAACATAAACTTCAATATGTATGACTGATTGAAAAAGACCAAAAATTAGTGGATGTTATATTAAGACTATAGCTTCAGTCTCTGGTATTTAGACCATAGCCCTTGAACATTCTGCTAAAAACATGCTATTTTTCATCTTGAAAATGTTATTTGCTAAAAATACAAAAATATCCTGTCCTGGGTATACCCTGCCTCACTCAGGCACTTCCTGGTATAGGCTGCAGGATAACCACGATCTCACACAGAACATGGATGGATGGATGGAAAAATATAAAACCCAAAGACATTAAATATGTTCATTGTAAGGCATATATCCTCAACAGACACATACGCAAACACAGATGTATTTTTTGTGTTAGCAATATGAAAGAAAGGGCTTTATGCCGTATGGTTGCTTTCTTTCAGTTAAGAGAAATGGATTTACAATAAAGTTGTACAATTTGATTTCTTTGATACATATCAAACAAATACAGATGTCCAAATACAGCAAAATATGTATCTTACCTGCCTGCCTTAGTGATGATCATTTCAGTTCCAACTTCGTGGAATTTTGTCCATAGCTCTCGTTCATGTAAGTAGACGTTTATACCTTCCATACCCTATTAACAACAGAATGTACATTAACGTAAGATTCTATGCCTTCAAACACACAGACCGAAATTAACATTCGTGTTTAAACGTATTTTTCTTAAAAAAATAGTAAAACTGCCAGCTGATTTTACTCCTAGATATTTCTATTAAGTTCTTAGTTTTTAGTTCGATTTTAAAACCAATCAACGGGCATTCGTTAATGTAAGAACTTTTTAATGTAAGAGAGCAAGTACGTTACTGAAGTCAAACACTACTGTTTGAAAACCGAGATATAATCTATTCATTTGTGCAGTTAAATGCAGATAGTCAGTATTGAAGGATAACACAACTGGAACTGTATGCCATCTATTCTGTTTTTATACAACCTATCATTTAAAAATAAGTCTACAGTAGTTTAAGGCCTTTAAGTAGTTTCTTGCTAAAACTCGTCTTCGTCAAGGGTGGTCAGGACAGAAATAATTCCGTGACATACGTACGTCCGTTACTTTCAAACTGGTTATTCTAAAATGCTTTATGAGTGATAAAATGCTATTTAAATCTAATATATGAAGAGTATTATACAGCGATACAGGGAGAGGATATTAAAAACAAATTACCAACAAATTTATAGAATAATACTTTAAGCACATGCCATAAGCGTATGAACTAGCGAAGGAGAGCTGAAAATGGTGGATTGCGTACCTACAGAAATCTAAATGGTAAATAGAGAGTTTCGTATTCTGTACTGGTCGTCTGATACCAACTAACGTGTTTTCCACACCTGTTAATTTACTACAGAATTTAATGAAGTACCTCAATTTTTTTTCTAAATACAGTAATTGCATACTCTAGAACTATATAATTCTGGAGTTATCTTGAAGTAGGATTAGCTTTCAGATCAGTGTTCGGTTCATATATTTGATGTTTTAACAAAGTTCTAACCTGTTGAGTGTAGGTTGTCTGGGATGACGGAGACTTGCTTGAAGTTCCCAGCTGACTTTCCTGTTTATTGTCGTCCTGTAAACCCTTTGACTCCGACTCATTCGGAGTAGCGGGGAGCACAAATGCTTCATCGGCATCTGCCATATCCGCAAAGCCTTTGGTGAAGGATCCAGCTGCCAGAATGACAGTGAGGATGATAGCACCGAAAAGTAATACATATTGTGTTAAATTATAGCGAAGCATATGACTAATACCACATATGTATTAACATAAAATGTAAATGCCATAAAACAGAATAAAGTAAACTACTTACTTCAACGCAAAAGGCGAGAACGATATAACCCCCCTCCCCTTGTTTTTTAAAGAGGCAATCTATTTTCGCTGTTACTCGGAGTTGTCTCAGTAACAGTTGCAAATGAATTTACATTTATGGTGGGCAAGAAATTGGAATTCCTTAAACTGTCGCTAATAGGTCTAACTAATGTTAAACATAACCAATAACTGATTACTGACTGGGAATTAAGGTGCCACATATACAGGTTTGCCATACACAACTAATGGTTAATTATCAGTTGTATATGGCAAAGCTATATATGAGATACGTCAATTAATATATCTTTACCACACACAACAACGGTATGCTTCTTAATATAGTTTTTTTTAATGAAAAATATTTTAAAGCAAACTCGCATTTATTAGGACCATGATATTCCAAAAGACAACAATACTTTTTTTGTTGTTGATATAATATAGTTGTATTACATTATTACGATAAAGAATTATCTTGTTTGTTTAATATGTCACATTATTTTTAGACTTAAAACCGGAAATTGTATTGCATGATGGATGCACATTTTAATTTAAAAAATAGTCGGTATATTAAATGTAAATTAAATGTAGCAAATAGCAAAAAACACGTATAACTAATTAACTGGTTCCCGTGTTTTTCCTGGAATAATAATAATAACAACAATAATAATAATAATAATAACAATAATAATAATAATAACAATAATAATAATAATAATAATAATATAAAACAGAATGACTACATAGCATGCTGCATATCTGTTGATAGTTCTAAATGCAAATACGACGGCATGCTTTCAAAAAACCTCATATTACAACTATTCCAATTTATAACTAATAAAGACAATGCATGTTTTACTCAAAAACTTTTAGCAAAAACAACAATGGCAAGCATATCTACTTATTTGGTGATACTAGGCCTATCCTAACGGGATGGAATATTCTTTACAGAATAAAATGAATAAAAAGTATGCACAACGCTTATGCTAATATTAAGGAACTAAAATCACAACATCCCCTATAGTAAACATACCAAGAAACCAAATGAATAATCATTAAATTTCACAAGACGTTCTGGCATTACGTAGAAATTTTGAACTACAACATGTAATTTCGGAATATGTAAAGCTTTATTTAAATTAAACCTCGTTTAAGACTTCAGTACACGTAGGCCTTCGAAGGCAGAGAATGGTACAAGAATGACCAAAGCGAATCAACCATTGTGATGGCGTAAAATAGACGGCACGCTGAGACCGTTTTACCTCGTAGTAAAAGATGAGTCGTCTATTGCAGTCAGTTCCTGGTGGAAAAATGCAGTTGTCCTGATTTCCCCCAGAAATGTTAATGGTTTTTGTGAAGTTTATACCACATTCCAAATGCTCAGCCCAATACTTGCACGACAGCAGATCTGCGTATTTGTTTTTGTTCCAAATGCACTTCCAGGTTGCCAGGCGCCCAATCAAAATAAATATAGCCAAAATGAATCGATCTTTGTTGCAGAAAAATGGTCCGTTTATCCTTTTTCTTGAGAACCGTTTGATTTTTTTCTGTCCGCCTTGCCTTGGTGATTGTTCTAACCATAGCAGGAATAATCTCCAAGAAGAGCAGGTTCGTCTCCGCCTTCAACCCCCATCACCTCTCTCTCTCTCTCTTATCTCCCTCTCCTACTATCTCTCTCCTACTCACTCTGTCGCTCACTCTCTCTTTATCTACAGTTACACAAGGAAGGCTTAATAGTCCTAGAAGTCTGGCAGAAATTATGTGGGGGTAGTTTTGGTAAATTTCACCAACAAGTTCCACCAAACAGCCACGATTCGTTCCAATACTGCCTTCAGAATCCCACCCCTTCTGCCTCTTACATCTCACCCATACTGTCGCTCTCATCCCCACCATTCTTTCCGTCCCTCATCTGCACGCACCGTAAGGCAAGCTTTACTTGACAAGTAACACCGAAATGTTATGTTGTTTTGATTACGCACAAAAATTTAACCATGCTAATTAGCCTAATAAGAATATCAAACTCTATCAGTGGGAAATACCGTTGTCCACAAGACTACAAATCACGCCGTTCCTTTAAAATATGCTCGCGGTTTCAAGAAGGATGGTTTGCTCGTTCTGTGATGAATTATGCCAAGCGCACATGATGCAAGGCAAAACATTGAGTACAGTTGAGCGATGAATAGTTTCAAACAACAGAAGTTACCTTTTTAAATATAATTTATGCATTCAACTAGTAATATGTTCATTGTACATTGTTCACTGTAAATAAAACACTGGATTTATGCATTTTTTGCATTAATACTATCGCCGTCCAATCTTCACTTAACACCGAAAGAATATTCATTCTTTGAAGCTGAATGGGCCAGACAGAGGTAAATATCGTATTTGCACGTTACTCACGAACAGACTGGGATATATAGTTTCAGAATTAGAATAGGCTTGTGTATCATAATCACTTGATCACTGGAGGTATGTATATGTTACTTTTTTGTGCTTCAGGTTAGGCTATATTTACAGCGTCAGTATCGCTGGCAATCTGGGTGCAATTTTATGAAGAGTGAATACCTTTGTCATAAGGGTTTTTTTCTGGCACATGAACACAGGGAAAATGTCTTGGCTCGCAATGCGATTGCTTAGACGCGAGGGGCTATATCTCTTTAAGAACGCGCTCTGTGATATGTATGTCTGATTTTTATTGGAGCTTTTTATTTGTTTTTGGAGCAACAATACAATAAATTCTCGTGTGTACAGAAAACATGAGGGTGAGCACGCCAAATTCTTGGTACATGCATGCTACGAAAAGACAAATGCTATAAAAGGACACATACGATCTTTACACCATAAGTTGTATCCTGTTAAAATATAATGGATTAATGTTCCTTTACCTGAAGTTCGAAGAAGTGCGATGTGCCATACAATACCGTTAAACTGACTCAGGTATATTTAGGTATATTTTGCTCGTTTATGCTCCTTTTTTATTAGAAATTCACATCTTACCTCTTTACTTGATATATAGGCTTCCTTCGCTGATAAATACACGCTTTCGAAGAATCGCACTTTTCATGCAGTTGCAATTTCAGTCGCGTACGCGTATCGTTACCCTATACATTGTCTGCTGGCAAGACCCCAAAAAATAAGCACCGTACAAGATATCTGCTATCTCATTTACTTCTCTCCCATAGAAGTCACAAAAATCAACGCTTAATTATAAGACCCCCTTTCTGTCGTCTGTTCGGCAAAAAAATCCATAAATTTGTGGTTAAAATTACTGTTGAGGAATATATTCATATAATCCTTAGTCGAATACCCGTAACAATTCACGTCAAGTAAGCGGCCCCTGTATCCTGATGTATTTCATCATATGTATATTCATCAAATCATTCGCCGTTGTGTTTAATTTCAAGAATTAATGAACAAATAGCAAGTGAAACACTTTCGTGGCAACCGGGCCTGCGCTATATATAGTGAATGATAACACTGTTGTTGAAACTATGGGAACCAATTATTTGCAGTGATAATACGGTAACTCATTAAACCCGTGCCAAGATAAAGTAATATTGGAGGCGACCCGGAACTCCAGAACATAACCTGAGTTGTATTAGTTGTACTACTTATGATGCTTCTGTACCTTAGAATTATTCGCATCTCGATTAACATGGAAGAGTAAAAGGAAAATACAACAAAATACAGGCGTCACAAAACCATTGCAAGTAAACACATGCATTTGTGTAATCTTCTCCAAGCCTGGTGAGTAATTTTAATTCTACTTCAGCCAATGGGCTAGGTACTCCTGTTAAATTGTACTTAAAATATATATTGTAAAAAGTTATCAATATCAACCAATACTTGATTCTGTTCTCGCTCACTGCATGAACACTTGCTTCAATGACTTGCAATAACTTATAAAAGTTATTGTTGTTGCACCCTTTATTTTGGTATTTTTGACATTTTACACATTAAGTGACGTAAGCAGTGAAATTGTTGTATTGCCATAATCTCGTTTAGACCATGGCACAAGATTTTTTTTTTAACTGAAGACTTCAAACGTGTCAGTTAGCCGGCAACTGAAATGACTATTTTGCAGGAAAGTATTTTATTCTGGTCCCTAACGTACAACATGCTTCAGCTGTATTGAATTATCATATTTGAACAAACATGGAATAATGTGCTTAAAAGACAGCATGCAATGGTCATTATTTGTCTTTAAGTAAAATTTGATATATCACCAGCCGGGAAAGGCTCGACGTAAAAAACTTTTTTGTTCATTACTTTTATGTCTATTTAAAAGTTATTTGACACTGCTTTGATGTAAGGTGACATGCGGATTCACTGTGACATATTACATAAGCCTAATATAGCATACATGTTTGACTGCAAGAAAACATTGGTGGCTTGTAAAAAGGGCCCATCTCAAACCATTCGACGGATATCCAACTACTCAAACTAAATGGAAATTTTTAAAACCAATTTTAATTTTTAACAAGTAACAATTTATACTTTACCATACTGCTGGAAATATTATATGACAATAGGTAAACAGCCTAATTCCCTAGTTTGGTTATGGGTAGGAAGTTTTTTAATTAACGCTCCACACAAAACATAAATGATAGCATGCAAAATGATGTCTTAAGATTTCAGGATATTTCACTGAATCTTATCTTATATAACCCAAAGTATTAATCGTGCAGTTTAAATTGATTCCTTTTTTTCTTTCAAATCTCAGTGTTGTCTAAAATTGTAAATGGTGTTAGCGTACATCTCCATATTCGTGGGACAATCACTAATTTGCCAGGAGAAGCCTGTATTAAATACAACTGCTTCGAAATATCGGAATGATCCAAAAATTCAGTTTTTATAATTATATTTGTACATATTTCATTACTTAAAATGCTCATTTTTTAACATATAGTAATCACAGGAATTCGGCGATGTGTTGTAGCATTTCAGCTAATTAGTATAAATATTAAATGCATCTTTCTAAAATTTCCACGTATGTGTTAAACTACAAAACAGTTAGTGAACTAAATTTTAGGGCAATGTCACGGAATTCCTTTAAGTCTATAGTTAAGTCTACGTAACAAATTTTGGTTTAGTTAAATGGGGTTTGAATTAGGGGCTATGAGTGGACTACTGGGAAAAGCCCAGCCCAAGGAGTTTCTCTAATTGATATTTCCTTTGGGTTTGTGTGTTTTAATTAAATACCTAAACTAGCTGAGTTCATTTTCAGCAGATATCAACGTCTACCTAATTCAAGCAATTAACCAAATTATATATGCAGCCGTTTAATGCACGAGAAAAGCGGGGATACACGAAATCCCTTCCGTTCAAGATGTACTGCAACTGCATAGCTGCCATTGAAGTATGGAGCTATACTAATTATATCTATACTTGCACTAATATTCTGCTCATGAACTTAAACTGATTTCAAAATAAGTGCGCATGTTTACATTTTAAAATTACATGTTTTTTAGAACGTGTAAGATATATTTTCATCATAATAATCTGACTAATAACCAATTGTACCCACAACACAGTTGGTAGTCATCGTAATTTAACCATGGGTGCGTTTCCCGATAAGGACGACTCTTATTGTCTTACGAAGACTCTAAAGATCTTGCGAAAGGTATTTTTTTCTATGTTTCTTTCCCGAACAGTCTCTTAAGAGATTGATTGAGGGAGAGCTTCTTACGTGCAACCTAAACAGGCGCCAGAACACCTGATTGATTCACATCGACGGCTCAGGAATTGTTCATTCCCTCCATGCAGCTGCTTTCTCATGAGAGAAAGTGGTGTTATAAATATAACACTGCAGGAATCCTGAAATAATATTGCATTTTCCAGAACTGGGGAGAACCTAAAAATAAAATACAAAATGAAGAAATTCAATAACCTAACGGTAAATATGATTTTCGCGGAATGGGTGCGTGAACCCGCTTCCTAGATTGTAGTATCATTATTTTATTTTTATTTGTTCTATATAACACCTGCGTGCACCAATATGTGTGCATGTCATTGATATCGGGAGGAGCAATGGCGCAATAGCCGAAATAAAACTTGCGCTACCTTCTAAACATGACAGAATATCCTATGTGCTTCAGTATTGACTACTAAAGGCTATTATAGGGTGCTTTTTGGGGAAAATAAATGAGACAAATATGTAAATGAACCTGATGTGTCGCCTCTTATCAACCTCATAAATTAAAGTTTTGATATACTATAACTCTAGCACATTTTAGAGAGGTGTGTGCATTCCAAGGACGTCGGAAATGGGGGAGGGGGGGGGGCGCATCCACTTCGATATTATTGTCAAAATTATTGTTAAAAATCAACAGTGAGTTCCTTGTCTTTCATTATGAATCCGCGCTACTGAGGCAAATTCGTTGCGCATTCAGAGCCCAAGGACGAAATCTAACGAAGACTGTAGTCAAATATCACACAAAATCATTTCATCATATGGATCAATAATATTTTAGTTAAGTTACGTTTGGTTA
The DNA here is from genome assembly GCA_026777045.1 of Hyperopisus bebe. Classification (NCBI taxonomy): domain Eukaryota; kingdom Metazoa; phylum Chordata; class Actinopteri; order Osteoglossiformes; family Mormyridae; genus Hyperopisus; species Hyperopisus bebe. The sequence continues at coordinate 32,691,567 of JAODJW010000040.1, read as the reverse complement.
TGAAGATGTACCCTTAGCTATGTTAGTCTTATTTTAAATGAGCAGTATGAGCCGACAACAGCGATAAGAGACAGCTAAGAGAGGCTCCAGACCAACGTTACGAAAGAAAATCTTTACTAAGAACGTTTCGGGAAACACACCCCAGCTCTTAATTCTGATGAAGGAGTTTAAGAGTTTAAGTTTTTTCACTTATTCTGTATGCTTTTAAATTGGATTCCCATTAATTAATTTCTTTTCGCTCGAAAAGTGCGTTCCCTGAAATCTTTGCAATTTTAATTATTTCGTCATGTCATGTGTTAGGCCTATAATCGTTTGTTAATTAACTAGTGTTTCCCGAAACCCTTCGTAACTAAAATAGTTCGTAATCTCGTTCGTAAATTATGGACCCACTCGTTTTCTATGTTATGCGATATTTAAATTTTGCCCGCTGTCACCGATAGACTGAGATTGCCCGAAATCAGAAAAAAATTGACGTCGTTTTCTGGACAACATAGGCCTAGTGGTGGTAGTACTAGTAGTAGTAACAACAACAACAACAACAACAACAATAATAATAACAATAATAATAATAATGTTAGTCTAACCCATTGTTGTTGTTAATATTATTATTAATCTCACTACTGTTAAATTACAATTATTTTATTATTGTTAGTAGTAGTAATATAGTATTAGTAGCAGCAGCAATAACAAAATTTAGATTGCACTGCTGATAAAATAATTATGCAAACAACTGCATTGTCCATAGGCTGTAATGTATGATTCAAACCAACTGTTAGTCACTGCTACTAAAAACTCACACATTTACAGAAGCGTAGAATGGTTACCAATTAGGCAAGTGAATATTTGCCCTCATCTTGATGTACTTCAACAAACGGAGACTAAAGGTATCGCATGGGTCCAGGTGTATCGTGAAACACTCCATTTTGAACCAACGTGGTATGTGATTTGGGTTGTATTTTCGTACATATTGTTTCATACATACACTAGGTCAGGGGTCCCCAATGGAACTACCACACCAGGACACTAGCCTAAATGGCAACCATTCTACGATTAATGGGTTTGATGTGAGGGTTATAGTTGCAGTGGCTAGCAATAGGTTTAGAACAAAACATCGCAGTTTACGCTGTAGCGCATAAACTTGTTTGGACTATGCAGTTCATTGCATTATTATTTTCATCAGCAATACATTATAAACTTTCAGTCCATACTTGGAATGATACTAACATTTACACCCTATCTATTGGTTTAGGACATTTGCCTGTTGACAGTAATTCAACTGTTGTCTCTGGGATAGTTCATCAGTTACGGAGTAAAGTAACTGACAGTACAAAACAATCGAAGAAATTAATGTATATCTCATTATAGACTTACTAACTGGTTGTCGGTTGTGGGTCCGGCATTGTTTTTCTTTTTTTTATTTTGCCTTGGTGATTCGAGCCCTAACATCGTTAGTTATCTGGAAACTCACCCCGGTCTACAAAAATGCAATATACGTACCGAGCCTGTTATACATACAGAAATGTACATAATGCACATCTGAAATGTGCAATTAAATGCTTATTATAATACAAAAAACAAACACCGAGTATAAAGTAGGCATACACTTTTTAAAGTAAACCTTTGAATCAAAGTATTACGAATTAGACCCCGAATACATGGTCGTAAATTATGGGGGATTGGGGGGGACAACTTCCTCAATAATCAAAACCAGCTAATACAAACCCCACAATAATCATGTCTCCCCCTAAATGGGTGGAGACCTCCCATCCCACGTTCAAACCAAAGTTACGCCCTTGAGCCATTACAATCAATATATTTGTATTTGGACGGCCATGCAGGAGCACTGTAAAAGGAATGGGGTAGTTGGGACGATTCCAAGGATCCATGAATGACAGAGACCCTAAACATTTGGAATATAACTGGAATATAACTGGATTGGTCCATTAGGTCGTCTATAGAATGTGTTAACCCAATTACTAGTGGTGTGCAAAATTCGGTATCAATCCGATTCCAAGTAAATACAGGGCAAGTATCGCCGATACGATACCGATATCGATACTTTTTAATAATTATGGTGGATGCATCATCAAATTGCTAATTTGCTGAATTAATTTTCATTACCTTTAAGTGTTTTGTGATGTTTTGTAACTAGTTAAAACCCAGGACAGAATTTGGGCAAAGTTTTTAATTTAAAAAATACTGCAGCGCCGAGGTACCGGCATGTTGGACTGATGCCAAGCTTGTAAATCGTTTTCAGTAATCACATTTGTGAATATAAATGTGCTGTATGTTGTGTCATGCATAGTGGTTAATGTTTATTGTTGTAAGTAGTGTGTGTATGTGTGCGTGCGCCCACCGTGTGTATGACGGGTAAACAGGGCGATGAGCACGGTGGGCAGTGCCAGTGTGTGGGTTGTAGTAGTGCGAATGTAATAAACGCAATATAGCGATTAAACCCCAAACTATCACTGCTGTTTAATTATTGCGAGTATAGCTCAGCGACCCCCTACTGCAATAATTTATTATAAATATTATAGTGTGTGCGCGCAAGTGAGCGTGTTTGCTTCCCTGGCGCCGCTGAGTCACGTGACAGCCGGGAGCAGCAATTGAGAGAAGCAGTGCTAAAATGTTATGCATATTAATTTAATGATTATGTAGGCGTATTAGTTTTTAAGAAATTTGCATCAAACTGTAGTTACATTGTAGCCTACATTAAAAACTATTAAGAATTACATAAAAGGTTTTAAGAATATCTAATTAGTAACCTTTTATTTATTTTAAAATGTCCAGTTTCAGATTACGACTTAATATTCGTATGTTTTTCCTTTTATTTAGCAGAGTGGATCTACACCCATTAACAGTGTTTCAAAAAGGAGTACGACACTTTTAGTATGAGCTAATTTTCCACCTTAAGCCAGTATACTACCGGTACAACGCAATAGTTTTAATTTAATTTCGGTCTTTATCACATATCTGTATGGAACCCAGTAACTCAATAACGAAATCATAATTTCTTTAAAGTATTGCGGTGTCAGGCAGACCGAGGAATCGCAGGAGCAAAAAGACACGGAGACTTGCCTACTAGGGAAAACACGCTCTTTATTACGCCGGAAACACAATGTTGTCAGACGCCGAACTGCAAGATGCATACGCGGTGGGAGATTTAAGTAAGCTAATTACATACGAGGACCGGGTACACACAAGACACGGGTAAACACGCGCGCAACAATAAGGAAATGTAACCATTAACATTAACAACATAACAAGGGCTAATTACAACTGCACGCGGGGCATGCTGGGGCATGCGCGCGCCGGTGCTACAGTATGTATTATAATGCCCTTTACTGTGTAAAAGAATTCATATTAGCATTTTAAATTGTTCAACATTTTCCTTTTAAAGATCCGAAATCAAATATTGCTACAGTAGCATTTTAATAGGTTATTTCCTGAAGTTAGCAGTAATCAAAAGCAGTAAAAGGTTATCGCCATTTGAAGGTTCTTGGATATGGCACAGATGGTTAGTGGAAAGAAGTTTTTATAAAATATTTTATAGGCCTAAAACTCATCGTTTATTTTACATGTTCAGCAAATTTACACCTATATCTCGGTGTGTGCCAACTACAGTCTAATATCGGTCAGCAGTGCTTGTCGGCAGGGCACCCTCGGAGCTTTGTAGCCTATATATCGCTACTGCTACTGGTTGCGCAAGTAATCTTACTGTAGAAATATTAGATACAATGTCTCACGCGCAGCACCCGATGATAAAACATACATATCCTTATGAATTTATATTTCAGACACTGCTCAACATTAAAAACTGAGCACCGCCTAGATCTATCTAAAATGCCGGTGTTCTGTCATAAAATCCTAACTATCGAAACGTGCTATCGAGCATTTCTGCGCATGTGCAGTTCCACCGTTTTGGGATTAGGGTTAGGTTTTAGGGGTTAGGGTTAAGGTAAGGGTTTTAGGGGTTTTTGGGGGGTTAGGATTAGGGTAAGAGTTAGGGTTAGGGCTATCAATTAGCACTACGGTAGCATTTTTCGACAAGGCAGCATAAATCGACAGAACACCGGCTTGTGCAGGTCTAACTGTCATGTTTAGGCGGTCTAAAAGGCAATTTGCGAATATGCAAAAATTACATACTGAAAGTTTTAAATATTGAAGATGATGGGTTTTATGACATTGACAAACAACTGGAATTACATGTAGCCTGTTTGCCAATTCAGTATTAACATAGCCTAATCCAAAGTGTATCTGAACTAATATCCATTTACCCTCTAAAATTTTAAATTAGGCTAAGTACATAATACGGATATATTTTCGATTTCGATTTGGCTATTTTTTTATTATTATTACAATGGTGAATTGGCAAAACAGGCTACATGTAAGTGTAGTTGCTTGTCAATATCATAGTAAGTGTAATACTCAACACCTTATACTCACAAATTCTAAATTTGCCTTTTATACAGTTTAAGCACAAGAATTACCTGCTGGCTTTTTAGATATCTAGGCGATAGTCAGTTTTCACAAAGCTTTTCATGTCATACAGTGTAAATAAATTCACCAGCTTTTTCAATCATCCTTGTAGTCGTCATCCAGGAAAAAAAACAATAACAAAAAAAAAAAACCCTATATAGGCCTACTGAAATTTGCCAATTTATCGTTTCCTAAGACTACACCTGGTGCTTTCGGGTAACTTATACTAATAGGTACTCTATGTGGAACACGTAATGTAAACTGTACAACCCCTGGCAAAAAATATGGAATCACTACTCTTGGAGGATGTTCAGTCAGTTGTTTTACTTGGTAGTCCAA
>JAODJW010000040.1:32523872-32541224 GCA_026777045.1 Hyperopisus bebe | reverse complement strand
TGTACTCAACTGGTTGGTTGAAACAAAATCCTGGTTTGGATTTTTACTTTCTGGACCTGAAATGTCCACCTCTGATCGTAAATGGGCCCTGCAATGTTTTAACCTTCATCTGAGGTTAACTATAGTCACTTCTGTACTGGTGCTGACTCATCTCCCAACCAGCACCTAATGAGTAAAGTATTTATGTGATAATAGCAGCTTCAAATGACACCAACAAACACAGGGGGTTCAAATGACTTGGTCATCTATCTCTTTGCACCAAAGTTTGGATTCCATGGTGCAAAACTAGATTTAATAGGTTTTTGTGTGCTTGACATCCACACTGTACACAGAGCACTTAGAAATATAAAATTAATCCACTAGACGTCATAATCTTAGTTACAGCATGTAAAGATACATGCCAGTGAATGTGAGGTGCCCTCATTCGTTAGGAACTGCAAAAACCAAGATCAAACTCCACCCGCAGAGACATTTCAAAAGGCAGCAAATAAAAAAAAACAAAAACATAAAATATATATTTTTAATCCCGACAGCTTCCTAAAGACAAGATCACAGGTAAAGAAATAGTTCTGAGCAAAAGTAACGAGACACCATATGTGTGTGCGGACATAGTCGAGCTTTAAGCCCGTTTTACACTCGAGTGTGAAGGACAAAGATGGATACATGAGTGAGGTTTTGATAGCAAAACGATTTTGTAGCATGTCCGAGTTCATAACCCATGATTCCGGTATCACACCAACTGGCCCTAACATGCCAATATACAAAATATTCTTCAAGCCTCCAGAAATAAATAAAAAGCAAAGGGCAGTAGAAATTAACAGTCAGATATCAGGACGCAGCTGTTGATTGGGTGATCGTAATGTGCGCCTTTCAGGCAAGTCTTCCTCCTCCAATGAGGCGAGAGAGGGGTGGGGCAATTGACACAAAGAAACCACGCAGCAGTCCGTTACAAACCACCAAAGAGGGGCTTCTAATCTACAGGTGACCGATCCAAAGGACAAGAAAAATCCAAGAATGGGCCCCGATTATTCTTGAGGGGGCAAGGGGACAATTTTTGGATTTCTCTCTTCCCTTCGTATTTCCATCTCTGTTGTTTCAGTTTAATGCATAATATTGCATTGGCGCAAAAGCTTTATATAGCACATATTTAATGAGTTATTTTCAACTCTTAGACACAAAAAGTATGCACAGCAAAGACCCACCCCCCCAAACCATCACAGTCACTATTCAAGCAACATGCAATCCCAAAGGGTCTGTGAATGACAACATTATGGGTTATAGGTCACTCCTCCAGTCTGTGGAGTCTTCCCAAGGTGTCCCCTGCAATGCAGCTTGTGTTTACATCCCCCTGAGCATCACAGAGCACAGAGCGATCCAGTCCAGGTGGTCACCCTGCACTCGATCTCTTCTCCAGGGGACCAAGAGTGGTGTGTGCACTACCCCCACCCCCCAATCAGTCCCAGGGATTATCGGAAGAGGCGGTAAGTACGCGGCAGGCGCCCGTCCTTGCTGGAGAGCGCGGCTTGGATGTGTTCATAGGAGGGCAGCTCTGACAGGTCCCCGAGGGCGGCCACGGCGGGCTTGCTCCGCAACATGCGCGAGGTCACTCTCTTGATGTCCGCAGCCGTGACGCTACCTGCACACGGGTGAGGAAGGAGAGAGGTGTCAGGGACAGAGAAAGCGAGAGGGGAAAAGACGGGTAGGAGGAGTAGAAAGAGGGATGAAAGAAAGAAAGAAAGAGCGCAAATCTGTAGAATATCAATATACAGTCGTGGCCAAAAGTTTTGAGAATGACAAGTATTGTTTTCACAAAGTTTGCTAATTCCACGTTTGTAGATCTTTTTGTCAGATGTTACTATGTTATACTGAAGTATAATTACAAGCATTTCATCAGTGCCAAAGGTTTTTATTGACAATTATATTAAGCGTATGCAGAGTCAATATTTGCAGTGTTGGCCCTTCTTTTTCAAGACCTCTGCAATTTGCTGTAGCATGCTGTCAATCAACTTCTGGGTCAAGTCCTGACTGCTGGCAGACAATTCTTGCATAATTAATGCTTGGAGTTTGTGAGAATTTGTGGGTTTTTGTTTTTCCACCCCCCTCCTGAGGATTGACCACAAGTTCTCAATGGGATTAAGGTCTGGGGAGTTTCCTGGCCAGGGACCCAAAATGTCGACGTTCTGTTCCCTGAGCCACTTAGTTATCACTTCTGCCTTGTGGCACGGTGCTCCATCATGGCGGAAAAGGCATTGTTCCTCACCAAACTGTTCTTGGATGGTTGGGAGAGGTTGCTATCGGAGGATGTTTTGGTACCATTCTTTATTCATGGCAGAAGTTGTGAGTGAGCCCACTCCCTTGGCTGAAAAGCAGCCCCACACATGAATGGTCTCAGGGTGCTTTACTGTTGCCATGACACAGGACTGATGGCAGTGATCACTTTTTTTCTGGACAATATTTTTTCCAGATACCCCAAACAATTGGAAATAGGATTCATCAGAGAAAATGACTTTACCCCAGTCCTCAGCAGTCCAATCCATGTTCCTTTAACAGAATATCAGTTTGTCCCTGATGTTTTTCTTGCAGAGAAGTGGCTTCTTTGCTGCCCTTCTTGACACCAGGCCATCCTCCAAAAGTCTTCTCCTCACTGTGCATGCAGATGCACTCACACCTGCCTGCTGCCATTCCTGAGCAAGCTCTGCATTGGTGGTGCCCCGATCCCACAGCAGAATCAACTTTAGGAGATGGTCCTGGTGTCTTGCTGGACTTTCATAGACGCCCTGAAGCCTTCTTCACAACAATCGCACCTTTCTCCTTGAAGTTCTTGATGATCCGATAAATAGTTTATTTAGGTACAATCTTACTAGCAGCGATATCCTTGCCTGTGAAGCCCTTTTTGTGCAAAGCAATGATGCACGTGTTTCCTTGCAGGTAACCATGGTTAACAGAGGAACAATGATTTCAAGCACCACCCTCCTTTTACAGCATCCAGTCTGCTATTCTAACTCAGTCAATCAGGACAGAATGATCTCCAACCTTGTCATCAAACACTCTCACCTGTGTTAATGAGAGAATCACTGAAACTGTCAGTAGGCCATTTTATGGCAGGGCTGAAATGCAGTGGAAATGTGTTTTTGGGACTAAGTTCATGTTCATGGTTAACAGAGGGACTTTGCAAATAGTTGCAATTCATTTGATCACTCTTCATAACTTTCTGCAGTATATGCATCCATCATAAAAACTGAGGCAGCAGACTTTGTGGAAATCAATACTTGTCATTCTCAAAACCTTTGGCCACGACTAATTTAATGACGTGTGTGTAATAACCAATAAATATGCTGTACTATTGCTTACCAGCAGGTGGCCCCATTCCCCTAACAGAAAGATTTGTTGCTAAATACTGGCTGTAAACATTCTGGGCATCTGGAAGCACACGGTTTGCTAAAGGAATGCAATCATCTGACTCAAAGATCGGCTATTTCTGCTTCAAAAAGAGAGGCCATTGCTTGTTACAGCTACCTAGAGTCTGATAATCATAAATAAAATGTTACGCATTGTAAAGGTGTTGACTTGTTTCGCCAATTTTTTTCCTCAGGGTGTCAGTTCCCTGTAGAAACCCAGATGTTTCTCCGCACTCCCGGTCACATGACATTCACTCACTGATCAGCTGGCAGAGCTCATGTGGTAGCTTCCGCTGGCCCGTGGCGAGCACCTGCCGGCCCACGTCCTCGAAAATGACAGGCCGCGACTCCAGGTTCATCATCAGCATGGACTTCAGCTGCGTTTTTGCCCGCTCCAGCTCCATCTGGGCACAGAAAGCCCACGGGTCAGGCTCCGCCCACAGGTCAGGCCCCGCCCACTGCCCCGCCCCACACGTGACCCATGCCTGAACTGGACCAGCAGCCTTACCTCGCCTGCCACACTGGACATCTGAATGAACTCCCGGGTTATGATCTCCACCATTTCTCGTACCTTAGGAGAGGAAAAACATAATGAAGAGCTATGATAAACAATAATAAAGCTTTAATAATCAAATGCATTAAGCACTTCAGTATAAAGATGTTGCCAAGTTAACTAAACATACATTATAAGCAGATTGCATCATAATAATTACAATTTATATAGAAAGCAATTCCGAAAGCCCATTACAGAAGTCGGCTGTCTACTTTAGCTTATTTGCCACTTAGAGTCATGATTCAGGTATATCATATCTTTAGACATATCCTGCCCCACCCATATCCCACAGCACACCTGTCTGGGGTCTGCACTGGCATGGATGCAAAGCAGGCCGCTGTCCTCGTAGCTGTGGTGGTAGGACGTGGCGTTGTACATCCAGTGATGCCTGTAAAGCATGATTCCATAACAAGACTCATGTCCGTCCATCCATCCACTCTCAAATGACCACCCTCTGACCAATACCCCACCCCACCCACTGTTAAAGGACAAATGACATCACCTTTAAGGGTTTTTGGGGTAGTTTATTTATACAGCACAATTCTGACACGTGGCAAGTCAAAGTGCTTTAAATCGATACATCTAAATAAGACAAAGCCACATTTAAAAGACGAATAAAAAAAAACAGCTGCATGGCACCAGTCTTCTGTAGGGGAGGGATCCTGCATGGCTAAGAGGAGGACAGCCTACCTGTTGAGGACGTTGAGGTAGAGGCGAGTGAACATGCCCTTTCCGGGACCGCCGGCCGAGAAGGAACCCCCACCGCCCATCATCATGTTGAGGACCGCGAAGGGGATGAAGTCATCCTCCTGCCGCATGGGTCAGAAAGAGAGGGGGGGGGGACCTCAATTCAGGAAGCAGGACGAGCTGTTGGGGCACAGGGGGGGACCCAGAAATGCACACTCACCAGGAAGGAGCAGCTCTCTAGGCCGATCATGATGTGCGTGAGCTCCGGTATGGGTGTTGGCCCCAGGCTCACGTCTGACATATCCTTCTCGGTCTGAGAAGAGCAAACAAAGACTGGCAGGTAAGGAGGAGCCGTTGGTCTGTGCAAGAACATTATGGTACAATGTGGTAGAGTGCAGCTTCAGCTGGCCCACCTTCACGATGCCACCCGTGTATTGAGCCACAGAGCGGTCCACTTTCTCTGGTGTGCCCGCTCCCCACACCGGCGTCATGTCCAGCAGGTACTTCCTGGCGCAGGCGACCAGCTGCTCGTGCTCGATGCCCACGCCGGCCAGGACCATGCGCTCCGGGCAGTAGTAGCTGCGCAGGTAGGTGGTCAGCAGGTCCCGGTCGATCTTCTCCAGGTTCTCGGCAGGACAGAAGCGTGGGAGGCCCACGGTGTTCCCACGAAATGCCGCCTGGGCCGACCACAAGAGGGCAGTAGTACTGACAAAACTGGGTTTTTATATCTGGGTGTCCTGTGATGGGGCACCATCCCGCCTTGGGCCCTATGTCGCTTTGGTCTGGTTCCAGGCCAATCCATGAATGCTGTAACCATTTCCCCCCAATATTTATGCATAATACATTGTATTTTAATCCAAAATGTAAGAGCATTTTTTCCATTGCAATGGTTTTTCATGCCATCCAAAATTTTGAACGGTACTACTCTTGACAAGGGTTAAATCCATCCATCCATTTTTAATATCCACTTGTCCTACAGAGGGTGGCAAGGGTCTGAAGCCTATCCCAGAAGCCATGGGCACAAGGCAGAACAACCCAGGATGGAGCACCAACCCATCGCAGGGGGCACACACACACACACACACACAGTGTCAGATAACTTGGTAAATCCACTTCACTTCAGCACATTTTTAGACTCTGGGGTATACCAGAAAACCCCACTATGGCAAGGGGATAACAGACACCACACATGTAGAGTCGGGACAGAGACTCGAACCCTGGACCTCAGACATGTGTAGGAACAGCGATAACCACAATGTCACCCACAATGGTCAAATATGCATTAAAAACGATACAGTACTGCCAATCACCACCAGTGAAATACAGACTAAGAAATGCCAATGTTGTAAGACGATCAACCTACTGCTACTGTTCCAACAGCCTACTTAATCAAGAGGTTAAGTTTAAGTTATTTATGATTGGCCAAAACCGACAAGACCAAGTTCATCAAGGATGTGATTGGAAGCAGCGAAGACCCTGACTGCCAGCAATGACTCACCGCATGGATCATCTCTGTCAGCAAGGGTTCAGGGTCTGGCCTCATGTTAAGATCTTCCAGCTCGAATCGCACAGCCGTCCGGGTCATCTCGATCTCCTCATCTGCAGCACCAACGCAGGACATCAGCACACACACACACAGGACAGTACAGCAGAGGACAGGGGCCAGTGGTTCCAGTGGTGTGGACTCACCCAGGAGACGGGGCTGCAGGACAGCATCTGACAGCAGGCTGACCACCGTGTCCAGACCCTTAACTTCAGCAGAAACGGCGTACATGGTGGTGTCTCTGTAAGCAAAACCGAAATGCCCTCAAAGCTGTCCAACCCAGAGCGACTGAAACCAATTTGACTGAAGTGCAGGAAATACCTGGATGCCTGACAGTCACAGATTCCTCCATGTTTTTCCAGAGTGAGGAGAATTTCATCTTTGCTGCCATACTGTGCTGTAGACTACACAAAGGGCACAGCATCACTGGACTGCTTGACAATAAAGGACCAGTAATATTCTTCCAGTACCATATGGCACAGTCACAAATTACCACTGACATTTACCATTGTAAATAACTTGCTTTTGATAGTGGACTAGAGTTACTTACAGAAAAAGCAAGTTTCTCCAGGAAATGTGCAATTCCACTGGGATACTTTGCTTCATGTCTAGATCCCGAATTTATCAAAACTGAAAGCATACAAGCAAGAAAAAATAAGGACCGAATAAAGGAGTACATACAATGGATTATTTTAAAATTCAATTATTCAGCTACATCGAAGTAGTTTATAATAACTGGGAAACATTCCGACATGCTTCACTTACTTCCTACTGTGCAGAATTGACCGAACTTGTTCTGCGACGCGACTTTAAGGCCGTTTTCCAGTTTAGTGATTTTAGTCTCATATTTTTCGTGCCCGTCTACCGACGCGAACACCGGCTTGGGAATCCCGGGTAGCGGTGCCGACAGGGACACATTGGGGTAGCCGGTGCTACTGCTGTAGCGCCTGTAGGCTGCGATTCCAAACCTTCACGGGAACAAACGAATTCAAAACCGACCCACACCGAATATAATTAAAAAGAAAGTAACAAATACATAGTCTTCTACAACCAACATCTCTAATCTACGGCCAAACTGCACGCATCCACGTGACTATAGGTGCTCGTTCCACTATATAATCTCAGAGGTGTCACAGACTATGATAGTATGTATCGCGCTTTATATTACACGGGGTACGACTTTGATACATAGTGGATGCGACGAATTGACAAATTGGATATCTAGTCATAATTCTTGAAATTTCGGGTATTTTTGGTGCCAAAAACAAAATCATAGTATCAAAAATAGTTACGCAATGTGTTCACAATTACGATATCCCATTTCAACGGCATGTGATAATGACAGATAGATTTCACTATACACAAATTAATCCTGAGGAATTTTTTACACACATTACATTTGCAAATAATAAAATTACCTTCTAACTTGGCCCCAGGTTCTGAACCTTGCCATGTGTGTCGCCATTTTAAAATTAAGAACTGGTCACCTCTGCCCCCTGTCGGCCATCCGGAAGTTGTTTCTTAAACACTTCCTCTGTTTCTTGTTACCTAGTAACGGTATTCTTGACTCGAACTGGTAAAGGTAGTATATAATTACTGAAAGTGTTTCTTACATTCTCACGAATCAGTAAAAGTGGTAACACACACACTCTCAGTGGCGAATGTTCCATTTGCAAGGACATCTTGGCTGCGGCCATATACAAGTTCTCTTAAAAAGGTGCCGTTTGTTACACTTCCTGAATTCCAAAGGTCATATGGGTTTCTGGTGATTATGATTCTTGCAATCTATGTAAAAAATAATATATGATCAATCATTCTATATAAAGAGTAAATAACATAGCTGATCAAATATGGTGCTCACAGAAAGTCTTGGGACACCTGCTTGGTCTTGTAACAATGTCGCAAACATTGGTTTCATAAAAGTCCAATGACAAACCGTGTTTAACATATCTTCAGCACGTTTTCTTTTAAGTATCTTTTTTTTTGACAAAACGCGTTTGGCGTTTTATGTTAATGCAAAGGTGTTACTAATTAAAAACCACCCAATGAGACTGCTTGTCAATTACATTTTTTAACTCAGAACAGGACTTTTAGAACTATAATTTGAATTTCAATTTATTGCTACTTGAACTTAATGTTTTACTTAAAACTACTTATTTTAATTCTTTTACATATCACATATTACAGCTATAAAGATAGATTATCAAAATTCAGTTTTAATCATATGGGAAAAAATTGCAGAGGAAAAAAAAGATGTGGGTAGAATTACTTTGAATGCGTCTGCTAAACAATCAACTAACCGATTATATCAATTACTTTAACCAACTATCTAGTCCCGTCAGAAATGAAGTCTTCCCCCAGTTTAGTTTTTTTTTTTTTTTTTTAAAAAAAAGAAGCAATTGTTTTAGATTATGTCTGCATGGTGGCTAAAAAAACTTGAGAAATAAGCAGTACGCATGTTGATGACGTTGTGGTCACAAAAAATGACGATTCACATAGCTGCAGAACGTACTTTCTTTTAATGATGTTCATCCGACGTAACTTTTTCATTTATTGAGGAAAAAAATAAAGGTTTAAAAAGACAATAATTTTCTTTATACTTATTTAATTGACTATTACATAAGGAACTATATGTGTATAGTTTCACAAAAATGAGGACATAAAGCAGCTAACAAACCTGGCACCGCGGAGGGATCTCAGCAGAAGGTGATGAGGAGCAAGCGCGTTCCTTCTTTCTCTCTTCCACCGCTGAAAGGTGAAGTACGGCGTGTTTTGTACCGTACTGATTTGTTAAAAATACTCATTTTGTAAACGTTGAATAAAGTTTGATCCACCTTGTAAATGTCTTATTTTATCTATTTTATTATCGCCAATCATATTGTTAGTTTAAGTATTTTGTTAAGGTGGTGAAATTAAGTTAGAAGGGTTCTGGCATGTGTTTCTGGCCTGTTTGCTAGGCCTCTTCCATATAGCATGTCTGATAACTGCCGAACCACCGTATCGTTTGTTATATGATATCTCGTTTTTGTTGTTTCTTGCGCTAGTATTGATGGTTGTTTTATAAAGGAGCGCTGTATTTAATTTGATATTCAAATAATTAGCCATAGCTTGTTTTATTGAGGATTTTCCAAGTATCTTGTAGCCGGGCGTCGTTATTCAGTATCTGCTTCCGCTTGATTTTATTGCGCTGTTTTCTTAAAGAGAATCCGTATTTCAAAATTTTCGAGAGCGCAAAGTGTTGACAATCATTTGTCAGCTTAAAGTTGCAGTGTAATGGCTGGACCTCGAAAACGTATTATAGTGCTTCAATAGACCGAAGTACGTTTTAATATTTAATAGAGACGCAGTTTCATTTTAAGGTAGTTACGTGCTTTGAAATAATTAGTGGTTCTTTCGCATTGTGTTTCAGGGGTGCAAAAATGTCTTCTCAGCTGCAGTGGATGGTGATCAGGAACTGCTCCAGCTTCCTCATCAAGAGGAATGGGCAGACCTACAGCACGGTAAGTCACGGGCATGCTGTCGCTGAAATTCACCTGCTGGAGACCACGAGTCCTGCTGGGGTGGCTCCCAACTTATGGATGGGTGCTTGTTCAGAGCTTTAATCTTAAATGTCATCCTGAAGGTTTTTTTTTTTTTTAACATTTCATGAATGGAGAGTTTTACTACTTTTTCTTTAATAGGAACCCAATAACCTGAAGGCAAGAAACTCCTTCCGTTTCAATGGACTCGTGCACAGGAAGACTGTAGGAGTGGAGCCAGCTGCTGATGGGAAGGGAGTTGTTGTTGTTCTCAAGAAACGTGCAGGTACTGAGGTTTTGTCCTGCCGTAGATCTGCTGTGGTATAAAGCAGCAGCCTCTTTACCTTGGTGCCATTTGGGTCTATGGGGTTTGCACTTTTGCTTAGCCTCAGATTAAAGGGAAGATAATAGATGTATCTGCATCCGCAAAGCTGCATTTGCAGTTTTGATGCTGTCAGTTACCCAGTTTGGACTTAGGAACTTGGGGGGCTTTTAGTTCATGTGTCTGTGCAAAACTTGTGTGCATGTTAAGACATGGATGTATGTCATTGATTGAGCTACAGGAATTGATAGCATTTACTGTTGTTTTAAAATACTTCATTATAGAAAATACACATATTCCTGTAACCGTAAGCAGTTGGCATCAAGCAGCTTTTCTTACAGACTCCCTGCACCTTGTTCCTCAGGTCAGCGCAAACCGGTCTCTTCCTACGAGAGAATCACCATTAACAAGAACTCCCGCGCCACCCTCAGCAGCCTGCGCCACATCATCCGCAAGAACCGTTACAGGAAGGATCTGCGCATGGTACGTGGGATGGGGTCGCCTGAGGCCCTGGAGCTCCTCGGCAGCAGAACCATTTTATGCAGGCAATGTTTTCTTGAGCTGGATATTGTTTCCTTCTCTGCTATAGTCACTTTTTATATTCAGTAGTGTCCTCACACTTATGTCAGAGACACCTTATACATTTATACTTTAGCTAGGCTCTGTTTCCTTTCCTTCAAAGTGTCTCTTTCTTACTCCTGTATTAAGATTTTCCTGGGATGGGGTTGAGTTGCATTATGGTGGAAGAACCAGGTATTGATTGTGTTCTGGGGCCCGCAGGCTGCCCTGCGCCGTGCGAGTGCTATCCTGAAGAGCCAGAAGCCCGTGGTCGTCAAGAAGAAGCGTTCCAGGGCCACCAAGTCTGTCTGAGTTTGACAGGAATAGTGACAATAAAGTTTGGATTAACACGCACACACTGTGGTCCTATTTTTTTTAAACTCGATTGTCTGTGTTTATTGCCTGGTTTTATAAGGCTAGAGTAAATTTCTCTCTTCCAGTTATTGTGCAGTTTTCTGTACTGTAGATTTTAAAGATCTGAGTAGGCAAACAACCGCTTTGAGTATATGTCGAATTTGAATCTTAAGAACCGTTCTTGTTTCTTTGATTGCAGCAAAGCGTCGAATAATTCCCTACAGGATATCCTGATTTCTGTAGCTTATCACAGCTGTTTGCTAGCTAACTTGAAGATTGAAGATTAGCTTAGAAAAAATTCTAGTAGTGGTTAAGAGTGAAAATGTTATACCAGGCTTCTGCGAAGTGTAAATGTATTCTTGCTGAGACCTTTTTACAAATGTTAGAAATTGACAGCCTCAGTCATGCTAGATTCTGAAATCTGTGTAGAAAACATTACTGAGGAAAACTTAGGGCTGGCCAGCATCCCTGGAGCAGCTAATGGCTTTGCTTAAGGGCCCGACAGTGACGTAATTAAATTGATTGAAACCCGTGACATTCTGAATGTCCCTTAACCCGCTGAGTCACTCCACCCCACTGAGGAAATTCCCCCATGATATTTACCGTCGCTGCTGTCATTAATGTGCCTGCTAATGTGCTCTCAGTGGAGCCCATCAGGAATCCCAGATCCCAAACTAGGTTCAATCTATGAGGCAAAAAGGGAATCGATTGGTGAAAGTACTCTACAAAAATCCCAACTGCTCTGGGCTATAACAGAGAAAGCATTGATGTGTCAATGCTTATGGATAATGGTCAGTTCTGGATCTCAGTGATCACTGGGACAGGTTTCTGTGAGATATGAGATTTTTATATGGAAACACTTTCTGATCTGGGATTAGATATTTTATGCAGACCATGGGCTTGAAGGAGAAGGTCATGCTGATGGTTCAGCTGCTGCTGTTGCTCTGTGTGGTGTCCACCTCTCCCAAGTCTGGAGTCACAGCTGAGCTTGAGGACACCATCCACGCGCTGAGGGAGGAGAACTCGTATCTGCAGGAGCGGCTGGAAAGCCTGACCGTAGCGCTGCGGCAGCTGCGAAAGCTGCTGTGGGACCACTCCAAAGGTCAGTTCCGCCCGGCACGCGGCGTTACAGAACCTTCCGGGCGGTGCTGTCGGTCTCCATTGAACGGTGGTGTTTTTATGAAATCCGTCTTCCGATTTGCAGTTTTCAGCAGCACCTCTCTGTTTCTGACAGAATCCACGGTTGATCTTGACAGCAATGAGCCTCACTTTTGGGATGACTGGTCTGAATTTGGTGAGTTCAGGGAATTAAAAGAAACCCCAAATGCTCTAGGCAAGTGTTTCTTAACCCAGTCCTTGGGGACCCCCAGACAGTCCACATATTTGCTCCCTCTCAGTTCCCAACACACCTTTTCCAATCTTCTTGATTGTCTGGTCCAGATATGTTGGGAGCTGGAAGCAAGGACATAGGTTTTGTTACGGATTGTAGAGACGTGTCCCTACTGATATTGTGGGGGTACCATGTGTGTTTAGGGGAGTGGGGAGTTCTGGGCTGATTTGGTCCGTACCATCGTTGAAAGAAAACGTTCACCCTTGGCTGGGAGGGAGCAAAAATGTGGATTGTCTGGGAGTCTCTGAGGACTGGGTTGAGAAACACTGCTCTAAAAATTGGTCTGATATAAAAAAGGACTTACGGACGCTGCTCAGCTTACGATGGGGTTATGTTCGGAAGTTGAAAATCCCGTAAGCCAAATCTGAATATATGTCATGTCGTTAAACACTGCATGAGATGTTTATGCTCGCAATTGCTAAAGAGACTGTAAGTGTGGCTGCGTAGATGCTGCCATCGCATGGCATCAGTAGAAAGTATCATACGGCATATCGCTGGTCTGGGAACAGAATCAAAATCCAAAGTTTAGTCTGATAACTACTGAGCGTGGATTGCTATTGCACCATCGTAAGGTGAGGAGTATCTGTATTTGCTGCCCTTGTCTGTGAGGTGTTTACCTATTAATGGATCATGGCTGGGGTTGGTCACCACCGCAGGCAAGAGAACGGACGCCTACCAGCTGCTGGAGCAGGCCTTCTGCGGGAAGGAGCTTCGCGGAGCGGCCAGGTGCTCTCCACGGGCCCACGGCATCCTCCTCCTCTTCGCGCTCTGCTTGGCCCATCTGCTGTGATGCCTGGCGTGACTCGCCCTCGACTTGGCCATGCCACACAGGCAGCGATCATTCATAAACACCCATCTACAGCATCACTGACGTACATTCCAAATAATTCAGAACTCAAGTTTTATTCTGGTGAAAATCTAGTAATAGTAACAACAGTAACTATCACTCACTGAGGACAGCGAGGGTACCTTTTTAACTTTGCCTGTTTACATGTCTGATATACACAGAACATCTGCAGTGAATGTAGCTTATCAATAGAAGCATTACTTTAAGAATATTCCATGCTAATGCTACACTAAGCGTATGGTGTGGCTTGTAAGAATCAAGCTTACTATTGCCCTGCACATTATAATTAAGAAAAAAATTGCTTATATTGATTCTCTATTTTGACCTTTTACATTTGTAAATTTGTAAATGTTTTTCCAAAGAAATGTCATGAACTTGCTGCAGGGGGAATAATACTCAAGGGGAATGAGTTGGCAGGTTGAAAAATTAGTTCATACTCCGCTTGTGTCTTTAAACAAAATGCACTTCAATGTTCCAAATAAATGTAGCATTTTTGTTAAGGCTTTTAAATACAGTGACTGTAGTTCTTAGTGATGTGATAGCCAAAATATATGTGCAAAATTGTACTAGTTTGTAACAAATTTAATAAATGGTTTTAAATGCTTCTAGATCATGGCCCACATGACAAATAATAAAGCTAAAAAAATATTTTAATCTTTAAAACAATGGAAAATGATTTTTAAAATGATTGCATGGTTCAGTTTAATAGAAAATTAAATATAATTTGCCATTTTTTTAAGAGGATTGTTGAAACGGTTACTACACCTAACCATACATATATACAAATCTTTAATTTGGCAAGAGAGCTGCAGCATATTGTGAAATTAGTGTAATAGTAATACTACACCAACGAATCAAAGAGTGTGAAACATTTAACATGTGGGAAGGGGTGAGGTTCTGCAGTCTGAGCTATAAAACGATGGAAACTATGTTTTTACCTTTATAGTGATCTGAGTTGCTGAATCCCTAAAGATTCCCTTTTACATTGTGGAAGCAGAAGACATCAAATGAACACAGGTGCTTATAATTATTCATCACCTGTGATACTGTTAACATGGCTGGTCTGGATTTTAATCACAATTGATCTTTCAGACTCAAAATATGTTCCTGGCCCATCTGCTCATACATATTTAGAAAGATAAACCATTTTCTAATTCCTATACAATTATAGAAGTAGATGGAGTAAGCAAGTGGGAACTATAAATTATAATCACTTGGTAAAAAAAACCCCAATAACTGCTTTAGAAGCCAAACTGAACTGGATAGGAGTCCAAACGATGCTCATTGCTAGCGGAGCACAGCAGCTGGTCCTCAACTGCAGCTTTTCCTCCAGTGTTGTCATAGTAACGAGTTTGAGCGACCGTGCACATGAGAGTGAGTCTTGTGTTTCATCTTGCACTTTCAAAACGGAACGCTCACTTGAATAAAGGTCTGTTTATGCAATGCCTCAATTTGTCTTCACGCGCCGAGTAACTTTGAATATTTTAATGACTGATTATTCTAGGTAAAATCATTTGATATGTGATCTGTAAAAAAAAGATACAAAAATGTATCAGTTTGAAAAATACAGCATACTGAAAATTATACACGGTTTCGGGAGCAGACCACGAGGTGCTTATTTCAATGTTTTGTTTGGGTAAGCATAATTCATTGAACTTGTCCTAGAGCATTGAAAACAGGAAGAGGAGGAGTTCTTGAAGTTGTTTTTCTGCAGTGTGCAGAGTCAACTGGGGTGAGGGGAGGGGACTCAGAATTGCATGAGTATACAAGGCCCAATTATTGTTATTTTTCTGTGCACTTTATAGCAATAAGCTGGTGGCAGCATTTATCCTTTTTGGATGCCCCCCCTTTTACGGTTGGCCCCCTGTGCCCCTCCCGTGTCGCCCTGCCTCCCCCATGCCTCTTCCCTGAAGATAATCTGTGACTCCTCACTCTCAGGTTTTTACCCACACCTGATTTCTACTGAGTGTGCATCAGGCTTGCGTGGATGCAGTTATAACCTACTGTCCAAAAGAAGTTAATGCCCATATTAAAGGTGTGTAAATCTTTACAATTTCCCAGAACCACTGAGGTAATAGTGACTTTGAGGCCTCAGAAAGCAGTAGCACAAGGGCTGCAGACCCGCACAGGCAGTGGAGAGATGGTGATTTACCTAGAATCAAACCCAAAATGCTGTCAAGCCACAAACATAAACCTCTGAGCCTTCATGCAACATAAAATCTGCGACATACAGTAATTTTAGCATTTTAAAAAACCGTCTGCAAACCAGATTCGACTTTCGGCTTTGACAAATCTGTGCGTTTGACATTGCAAACTGGCAATATTGGCAAATTCGGCTTTTGTCCACGTAATGAAGATGGCCTTCGTGTGCGAACGTGGGGCCGCTCATGTGCAAATTTACATTTGATTGTCCTGGATTTTTCTGGCAAAAAAAAGTCAATTTACATTTGTAAAGACTTGGTGCAGGTAAACTGGAACAAGACTGTCCAGCTGTTGATAAAATCCCCCTTGAAAGGGCTGAGCAGCCCCACTAGGCAGCACAATGGCATGTAAATCAATGCATTGTGTGAAGCCGTTTGGCGAGGCCCCTCTTTATTCTTGTTTTTTTCCCCCTCTTGTATAAAGACTGGAAATCGCTGCTCTTGATCTCAGAAGGGCAGTGTTTCCCCATTTCGGTCACATCCCCAAATACTGCAGTTTCATTGTTACGATTTTCATTCTGTGGCTCATATATAGTCAAGCTGAAATATTAATAACCCTGAATAGACTTGATTTTCTCTCTCCATCTCTTGGGGAGGGACATGTGTGAAGTGTGTGTTAGATCTGTGGACCTCTGACAGGCTTTTACATAAGGAAACTGTGCTTATATCATTTAACTAATTTCCAGATTTCTTCCATAATTGGAGATGAAGATAAAAGCCAAATAGCTTACTACCTTCACATATTCATAAGCTGTGGGTATCGTTGGAATTTAAATTCATGGTGCATGTGACTGAACTTGGATTTAAGCAAAGTTATTGAGAACATGTCAGAAGAGGATTTCTGCCCTAAGGTGACGTGTTACTTTCCAGCTTCCATTAGCTTTTCCTACAGAGGAAACAGACACATTAGTGGCTTTTAAGGCACATGACACATTAGCCTGTCGTTACTCCTCTATAGATTTCTGGCTGAGGGTCCTGCCACATTGCTAACTCACATAGCTACCTATCCCAGACAGCCTCAATAACATTTAGCTACGGAGGTGTGCAGGTACATAACAGCTTATATCTCATGTAAATTCACAAGAAATAGTCCTATAGTATAATCATCTGCGATTATGATCTTTGGGGTTACGACGTGCAAGTGATCGGAAGGTCGTCGGCTGAAATCCTGTGTTTGGCAGAGTGATTGCTAATTGCTAAATAAATTAAAGGCAGGTAAGTACAGGGCAGGATCCATAGCAGTTTGAATCACCCAGCATACGTTTATGAGTCCACAGCAATCTTAAAAATGGCCCCTCTCAAAGCAGGACCATGTTTCCTGCATTCTGCAATATGAAGTTAAACATAGCTAATCATGGCAGTGTTTGACATAGAGTGATTCTGCTAAGTGTCGCGTGGCTGTGGTACAAACGGAAAACAGTGTGTCAGTTCACAGTTTTCAGCATAATTCAATATTGAAGCACATGTTCAACCAGGAAACTTGCGACTCGGCTGCACATTTCAGGTCCACTTTATGCAGTGATGCTCACTCACCTTGTGGAAACAAAACTGGACATTAGTCGGCCCGGGAGGGGAGGCATTTTGGGTCTGTTATGTTTTAGGCCTTCGGCAAGAAGAGATTGTTTTGAATACTGTGTGACCTCGCTTGGTGATAGCTGCCTGCGGTTGGCTCTGCAGAAGCTCAGACCTAGGAGACGCAGATGGGGGGGAGAAACCACTTGCAGGAAGAGAGTCGAAGCCGCCCCAACTGGTGCACAAGCAGTTATAGCTTAATAAAGTAGTCAATATATACCATGTTATGATCGCGTCATGTTAATCATACTTATGTTAATCATACTAATCGTGTGTTAACCATGTATCTTCAGTGATTCAGGAACAATACATCAATGTGTTAATCATTAATCAATGGATCACCAAAACATTAACAGTGATTCAATGTCATATAATTAATATCTACACTCACCTAAAGGATTATTAGGAA
>JAODJW010000040.1:32509650-32523772 GCA_026777045.1 Hyperopisus bebe | reverse complement strand
TTGCTAGAATAAAAGAGATTTTCTTTACTCACCAAACTAAGAGGTCCAGACTTTTATTCTAAGTACTTGATTTATAACTTTGCTACCACAACCTCTCACTCCAATAGAGTTTCGGGTAATTAGTGCTCTTCACAGTTGGCCTGAATGGGGCGGCATTTCCGAGCCAGGGGGGGCAATTTTAATGGCTTGGTCGCTTTCCAGCGCTTGACGAACATGGAGTAGCTGGGTTTTGTTCAAAAATTGCTAACAGTTCTAGCCAAACCTACCAATTTCTCCCGCAAGCAACCCCAGCCAGCCATGAAGTGTTATAAAATATGTCTAACATTGGAAACTGAGTAATGTATTTCCCATCAGATTCCGTGTATATGTTTATATAATCATTTGGAATTTATTTCAGCAGTACATTTCTAGTTACTTT
This sequence comes from Hyperopisus bebe, assembly GCA_026777045.1. Classification (NCBI taxonomy): domain Eukaryota; kingdom Metazoa; phylum Chordata; class Actinopteri; order Osteoglossiformes; family Mormyridae; genus Hyperopisus; species Hyperopisus bebe. Next base: position 32,523,354 of record JAODJW010000040.1, on the reverse strand, counting down.
TACATCTATTTGTAGTGAAACAGTGAGCTGTGGAAACAAAATGTATTTTACATTGCAAAAAGTCTAGACACAGGTTTTGGATAGAGATGGCTTTCCACAGGTAATGTAACGTTTCTGAGTGACTCAGCACAGGTTTATGGTGGGTGGTGCTCAAGCAGTGATGATGGTCTGGTCTGTGGTTCGTTCATTTTTCATACCCAGGATAGTGTGAGACAGACACCCAAACCGCTCACACCTACGGACAATTTAGCAACTCCAGTTCACCTTAACGTGTTTTTGCAAACTGGAGAACCCACATAGGACAGATCATCATCTCCACAGAGAACTAGGGAAGAGATCCCGGTTTCCAGAAGTGTGTGATGACCCACTGTGCTGAATTTTTTTTATTGTTGGTAATATTTTTACCTACATTTTAATAAGACCAGTTTAATTCTTTTTCTTAGGACAAGTTATGATATGTGTTATGGCAGGTTTTTATGCATTTTAGGGATAATGTTGGTGATTATTTTATAGTTCTCATAAATATGTAGTAAAGGAATATTATTTCATTCAGGTATATATGAATTGTGGAGATATTTTTTCTCAAAATAAGATGGGTTTTATCTGTATTGAATTTAAAATCAGCATTACCCAATTAGAGTGAACCCACAAAATGAGTAACTGTGATGCAAATTACTCCTGGATTATTTTACAATAGTCATGCTGCAAGGCTGCACTCAAATCTAGCGACCTTTCAGTCAGAAGTCCAGGTCCTTGATGGGCGACGTGCCTCATAATGGCTTAAATGAGCTGATGCATCATCGATAATGAGCTACTCAGCGGCCTCCTGACACCAGGCCGGCACGGCCGCCAAAACAAACACGCACCTCCATCTCCTCATCCGCTTCCGCCGCTCCGGCTGGCTCTGCACCCCGAAGGATGAGTCACAGCCTCAAGGGCCGCTTCCCAGCCCCTGCGTGGCTCTCTCTCTCTCTCTCTCTCTCTCTCTCTAGTTATTGGACTGACTGGGTGCCATGCTGCTTCTGTTAAACCAGAGTCTACACCATGGGTGCCCAACTCCAGTCCTGGGGGGCGGAGCCCGGTGTAGCTTTGTTCTTTCCCAGTTCCACCATAAATGATTCAGCTCAAGAGATGTGTGGTAATTAGCACAAGGAGTTGAGTCAGGTGTGTTAAATGAGGGGAAACCCAAAAATGTGCAGGGCTCTGGCCCCCCAGGACTGGAGTTGGGCACCCCTGGTCTACACTATAGACCAACTCTGTATGCTGGTGAGCAGTTCATTTAATTAATTCAATGAATCAATCAATCGATTAAACAAACATTTGGAGTGTCACTTTTGTGATCTGCAGAATATTCCAGTGTGATATGACCAAGGTAAAGATACATTAAATGCATGTGATATAATGCATATGTGATAATCAGGCTTTGATATCCATTTATATGTGCATATACTATATTTTAAATCATTAAACTTAAAGCATTTAAAACTAACTTTCAAAGTAAATGGATGGTCAGAAAAAAGTGCCAAATAAGAAAAATCCACCCACCCATCCATCCATCCAGCCATACTTCTTCTTCCAGCGTGAGACACACTGGATGAGGCATGATGTGTGAGACACACTGGATGAGGCCTGATGTGTGAGACACACTGGATGAGGCCTGATGTGTGAGACACACTGGATGAGGTATGAGGTGGGGGACACCCTGGATGAGACCTGATGTGTGAGACACACTGGATAAGGCATGAGGTGGGGGACACCCTGGATGAGGCATGATGTGTGAGACACACTGGATGAGGTATGAGGCATGAGACACTGGATGAGGCACGAGGCGGGGGACACACTGGATGGGATGGGGGAACGCTTGGTATTCTCTATTTCAAAAAACAGGTGCACATTTCTCCCTGGTTTTCTGTCCAGCAGACATTCACTCGTGCCTCGGCGCTGACCCTTCGTATGTCTCTGTAGATGTTGATGGAGAACGCAGCGGGGGGGGGGGGGGATTTGCTCAGCTCATTATCGCCGGCCACTTCACCGCGGTCAGGACCGCCGGCGCTTCAGACACAGCCCTGGAGTGGCCGGACCTTAAATGGACATCGCAGGCATGAAAGGGCAGGCGGCCGTGACAGGGGGGGCTCCCGCTCTGGGCTTGCCCCCCCACTACAAAGCCTGGCCGTCCTTTTCATCTGACCAGCATTCAGAGAAGGAAGGGCACCGGGGACGGCGCTGTCACGCGGCAGGTGCGGTGGGACCTGCGGAGAGACTGCGGGGCCGTCACCGGGAAGAGGGAGCGATATGGAGGTGAGCCTGGCTCCTTGGGGCACGTAGCGAGTCGCCATGTTTACTGTGTGGAACGTTTCTCTCCATGAGGTCAGTTCAGATTAAACCCCCAAAAAAACAAAAGTGATTTTAGGCTGAAATTCTCACTGTCTGTCCCAAAACAAACTGCAATGAGTGATACTGCATCTTAGTTATTATGTGTATCGCAAGTAAACTTAAGTTACTTATTGTCGCTACTGTAACGAGGTGCCCATTATTCCATTATGCTTTTAGGCAGCAGCCACCACTTTGTCTAAGATTATTTTGGCTGTACTTGATGATGAAGCGTTTCCTGTATATAATCCAGATTATGTCATTTGGGGGAGGCGTAAAGACAGTTTCCCCACGGGGATCAATAAAGTTTCAGTTATTATTATTCTTTATTATTAAAATTCATGGTGGTCATGCTGAATGATAAAAATGTTCCTGAGGCATTTTTTGCATTCACTGTGCTGTGGCTGAACAGTGATTGATTCAGGAGATTTTTTTAAACGCACAGATTTATGATTTACTGCTTTTCCCAGACATTTTTTTTTTTAATTTTCCGGGCTGACGGCAGTACTGGTGTTTTCCAGCTTGTTGGCTCATTTGCTTAGATGAAGGCACTTTTTCTGGGTGACCTCTCCCGCCCACGGACCGCTGCTGGGACAGGCTATCAGGATGCTCTCTCTCCTCACCTCTTTGGGCCTTGAGCAGATGCTGGGATGCCTGAGGGCCGCGGTGCTGACCTGCTTCCTCTGGATGCACCTGCCGGCGACGGAACTCTGTGAGTTTGTGAGGCTGCAAGTCCTCTACAGCACTAAACCCTGCAGAATCATCTCTCTGTGCATCAAAACCATTCTGTCAAACAGAAAGGCCAGAATAAGGGTGTTCATACTCCTAAATTTTCAGACTAAAGGGTATTTTTCAGTGTCCTGAAAAGACTGTGAAGTTAAACTTGGCGTGGGAATTTCTTCAATTACAACAAAGAATCTGTGACAGTTTTGAATATTATATATCTGAACTAATATAAACAATACAATAATTTAATTAATAATAATAGAAACATTACTACTTTCAAGGTATTGCACATAAATGTAATTTCCAGGAATGCATCCAAGTGTCAGCCTAGTGTCTGCAGAGTCCTGTATTTGACAGGTAATTGCTGGCCTTGCTTTCCTAATTTGGTCACATGCTAATTTAGCTAGTTTCAATGTAACAAAGGGCTTTTAAGTCCCCTTCAGAAGCTCCATAGCAACCAGCAGCTTGGGTCTAGGGTCTGTTTGGAGTGTGTAGCTTTGTGCTGGTTGCTGTAGCCCTGCACTGTTTGGCATGTGGGCTTCTCTCTACCACTCAACTTCTTATCATTTTCTTGTCTTTCTGTCTTGGATACAAATAATCATGAACAAAACAGTCACATGATCTGCCAAACATAATACATGACTGGTGTGTGAGTGAATGGTGTGTGAGTGAATGATGTGTGAGTGACTGGTGTGTGAATGGATGGAAAATACAGGCCATCTATGGCATATTCATTTCAAGGAGGCAAATGAGTTACAACTAGGAGAGTTGGGGGGAGGGGGGGTTACTGGTCAGGCTTGGGTGGTAATACCCCCCCCAGCACATTTTATCGGGAACCTCCAGCCAGCTATTTTTATCGCCTCTGAATAGCAGAAGCACAGATATTGTGCATCATTCCTGGGTCCCAGGGAGCTGCTGTCGATTTGCTAGAGACTCCTGGGCCTTCTGGGGAGTTTGCATATTATGCTGGAAAAGCAACGATTTGTAATCTGCTGAGGTGCCACTATAGGCATGACACCGACTGCATGATGATCCTGATCACCACAACCCAACTTTCTCCTTAGCCTGAGAATATGAAGGCGCCACAGTAAGAAGCTCTATTATAGTTAATGTGCTTCAACACACTCTATAGCTTTAAATATCTGCAACCGTCAGTCTGTAGCTTCTTAGGAAAACTTTCTTGGCAAAGTTTAATGAGACTTGGGAACAACTAAGCAGATCATCTTTACAACTCACTGATTGTAAAATGACGGCAAGGCTAAGGAATCCCTTTTGTGTAGCTGGTATTAAATCTGATTATTTTAATGGCAAGAGTGGAATCTACAACCACCATCTTTGTGTTTTACGCTCTTACAGGACACATTTGGGCCAAAGGCAGATAAATTATCACTGCAATGTCATAATTTATGGTTAGATTGTGTGGTTTTAATATGGCAGTTAAACAGAAACTCAGATCATATGAACACCTGACACAAGGCTTCATCTCTGTTAGCTTCTCTCCTGTACCTTGATAGTAATTCCCTCCTGCTGGTGATTTAGTCTTCACAGCTCCACCAGAAGATCTTGTGGGTTTGCCAGATGGGCCGCTTGTGCTGCCTTGCCCAGTGTACAACCTTAACCAGAAAGGGGAACAAATGGTGCACTGGGAGCGTGGTTCTGGAAGTTCCCTCCCAGGTCCTGAAGAACGGATTCACCAGCTGTCCAATGGATCACTTTTCTTCTCCCACCTGAGGGAGGAAGACTTTGGGATCTACTTATGCCATGTCCAAGATGGTACTGATCGGATCAGAGCTACTGTCAGGGTGAAAAAGGCAGGTATGTGCCATATAAAGTCTGTTCACGCTCACAAAACCACACGCAGAATCGTGCTTCTGCACATGCGCTTAGCCAATCACATGCAGACTCAGGCGCACTGATTTGTCCCTCGTGTTTGAGCAGGTATGGAGGCTGTCTTCTTCAGCCCCAAGTCGCAGCTAGCGCCTGAGGGTGACAGTGTGTTCCTGCAGTGCATCTCGGGGGACAGCCAGCCCCCTGCCCACATCACCTGGGAAAAGGACGGCTCGCCCGTAACCAAGGGGACTCAGATACAGGTATAGCGCCAGTCAGGAGCCTGGGACAGGCATGGATACCCTGGCAGATTCTGGGGGCCCTGCACCTTATAGGGACCCCAAAGCCTACTGTCGGGGCCCCCCCCGATTGCCAAAAGCTACCGAGGATGGTCTTCAGCAGGGGCCCCAAGGTGAAATTTTGTCTGGGGCCACATAATATCTGGCCCCTGGCACCAATCCTTCATATAATCATTAAGACATCGTTATTTATACTTTAATTCTTTATTTTCTTACATGAGCTTTTCCACTCTTATGTTTTGTCAAATTTTTTTTCAGTGATATGTTCATTTTATATAATTGTATTTTTCATTCGTAGTTTTCATTTGCCATTCTACGTTTTTACAAATTGCTTTTGTATGAATGACTTTGCAGACTGGCTGTACCCAGTGATGGACTGGAGTCCTGTCCAGGGTGTATCCCAGCCATGTGCCCTATGCTGCCTTAGCATGAGCTCTAGGCCTCTGCATAACCATGTTTAACCTGATAATATTTAACCTTATATGTTACGGTATCCTACTTGTCAGTGTACACTTATTATTTGTGTCCATCCATGTGTTGCTGACTATTGGCTTTCATACATATTCATATACACTGTGTATGTGTGTCTGTGTACATTCGTCTCCAGGGTCAATATGGAGGGGGCAGTCATCTAAAGACGACAGGCACATTATACCTTGCAGATGTATCCAAGGATGATGAGGGGGAATATATCTGTGTTACCCACAATCCTTTGCTAAGTATACGATTGCAGAGTGCTGCGGCAACATTGACAGTGCAAGGTGGGAGAAGTCAGATTTCTGTATATATACATTTATGTAATGATTAATTTATCTTTATTTACTTATTTTTATGTATCATATATTCATTACAGCGCACCATGCTACACCAAAGATCATCAAAGGTCCAGAAAACATCACCGTTGCCACGGACACCGAAGCATCTCTGCACTGTGCCATCCAAGGCTCTCCCCTACCCATGGTGCACTGGTTCAAGAACAGTGTACCCTTGCAGAATGACTCTCGCTGGAGCCTCAGTAACAGCGGTCAGCTCCTTGTCTTCAGGTGGGGAAAGGCGATTGGCATGGTCACTCAATGTGCATTGACTTTGGTTCCCGTAATAACTCGGTGTGCTTGCTGGATATTTAGCTAGGCTGCCCACTTTGCAAACTCTCTCTTTCAGCAAAGTGTCTGAGGAAGATGAGGGCTTCTACCACTGTGAAGTGCGAGGTCTGAAGACCTCAGTGAGGTCACAGCCGGCTTATCTCCAGACAGCAGGTTTGGAGGAAACCGCCCAAATACACCTGCCCTTTTCCCCACCACCCGAGGGCACAGACTGGCAGCACGTACAAAGCAGACACTTCCTTCAGCAAGCAGGAAGCCACGGCCGTCTTGGTCACAAACTGCACTGGTTGTCGCTGTAAGTCGTCGTCATTCTCTCTGCAGAAATGGAGTGGAGATTCATGCAGCAGCCTGATAACACGACGGCACAGGCGGGAGACTCCGTTACTCTCATCTGCAGACCTCCACGTAGCCGGCCCCCAGCACGCATCGCCTGGTTTAAAAATGGCCGCCCGCTCACCCAGAAGCCACACTTCAGCCAGCTGCCCAGCGGAGACCTGCTCTTCCACAGGTGCGTCACTGGCTGGTAACCATGGGGGTTGGTGATGGTAAAAACAAAATCACCAGTGATTGCATAATATCTCTTCATTGTTCTTTTTTGGCATCTTTTGGTGATTTTTTTTTGGGGGGGGACACGAGCAGTAATAGGGGGGTGACATGGTGTTGCAGTGGTTAAAACTGTTGCCTCTCACCTCTAAGACCAGGGTTCGAGTCCTTGCCATGGCTCCATGTGTAAGGAGCTTGCAAGTTCAGTCTGTGTCCTTGTGGGGTTTCCTCTGAATAAACCAGTTTTCCACCATAGACCAAAAACAAGTTGAAATGGAGATTCCAAATTGCCCAGAGGTGTGTATGAATGTGTGATTGGTTGGTGCTCCATCCTGGATTATTCCATGCCTTGCCCCTGTACTTCCAGGATAGGCTCCAGACCTCCACAACCCTGTATATAATAAACTGATATATTTCACATCTTAAAAAATGTAACAGCAATAAAAAAATGGCAATCAAAAAATTCATTAATTGTATTCCAACCTTCATTCATTGTATTCCAACCTTCATTCATTGTATTCCAACCACATATCCTGTTCTTGTTTATCAGAACATTGAGATATATTATTCTGTTCTGCAGTTGCCTCTTTTTACATGCTCACACTGCGCACAGTCTGTTGAGTGATGGTGCTGCTTTCCTCCAGGTTACAGGAGGCCGACAGAGGACCCTACTTCTGCCGAGCGTCCAACAGCCTCCTATCCCGAGCTGTGTCCTCGAGGAGGGCTTATCTGAATGTACAGGGTATGTTTCCTTGCTAACACTTGGCTCATTAATACTCAGTTCGTTAACACCCAGCTCATTACCACCAGGGCTGCCAACTGTCATGCGTTTGGCGTGACACTCATGCTTTCTGACTCACGCTCACGCAAGAATTCTTACGGAAAATCTATATTATTCTATTATAAAGCTAAGATTAGCTGCATCAAAAGCATTGGGGTAGTTTGCAAACCTTACAGACCGTTTACAAGGTAATAAAACTTTAATCACTTTTATATTTATGTAAATGTGTACGTGTGTGTGTGTGCAGACTTGTCTTAAATTGAAAATCTCACTCTAGCCACCTGACCAAAGTTGGTGACACTGTAACGCTCAGCTCATTACTGTTATACTCATCCCCCGCCACTCCTGGTGCCCCACACTGTGCCCCCCCTCCCTGACTGAATGCTGGACACATGCTGGTGCTCCCAACAGTCATTAGAGCACTTTCTGGCGCTGTCATTCCCGAAAGCCCCACCCTCCGTGATGCTGTGGCCCAAGTTGGTGACTACAGTGCTGGGTTCCAGAGTGACGCTTCACTGCCAAGTGTCCGGATATCCAGTGCCGAGGATCACATGGTCAAAGCAGGGTCGGTCGGTGCAAACGGGTGGGAGAGTCACTCTCGGGTGAGATTATTGCCACGTATTCAACATCTGCCTCTAAAGCGCATCAAATGCAGTGCACCAGATGCAGCCCTCCATGTGATGTCATTTGGACCAATGGAGTCCGCAGTTTTAAAGAGCTACATTATGGACAATTGACCAGAGCAATTTAAATCTTATATTGTGACATTTAGTTTATTTTGTCAGACTATAACTGGCTTTAATTTCAGCAGCATAGTGTTAAGTAGCTATATCCTAAATAGTCCTTCAGATGTCCTTATGAGACAGACACTAGGGGGCTCCCTCTTTCACCACCTCTCGTGTCCGCAGGACAAGCAACGCCACGCTGTACTTCTCTTCGGTGAAAGCGTATGATGAAGGCTCCTACACGTGTCACGCTACGAACGCCGTCGGTCGGGCTCAGGGCACAACCTCTGTGCGTGTAGCAGGTGTGCAACCAGCCCCAGACCCCACAGAGCCCCTCTTACGTACCCCCAGGTTCATCTCCCATATTCACACACTAGGATTGAGCTTTATCTCTGTTTAAATAAGCTATGTGGTTTTAACAAAATTATTTTGATAAATAGGGATCGGTTTGCAAATCCGATAGCATGCAGTGTGCAGACATGGCATTCTGAATTACTGAATGCCTCTTACCAGCTCTCCTCGGCGAAACTACCTTTACGCTTCTAGAGATGTAGACATAGGTGACTCTAAGGCTTTTCTCCCGAGGTGAGTGAGTCCAACCAGTCATTTATTACCAATTGAACTTAATATGTTTAAGTAGCGCAGGATGGTGGTGCAAGGGGTAGCCCTGCTGCCTCACACGTCTGTGATTGCGGTTCAAGTCTCTGCCCTGTGTGGTCATGGGGTCTGCAGTCCAAAAACATGTTAAAGTGAATTGGAGTCACCAAATTACCCAGAGGTGTGAGTATGCCCTGTAATGGACTGGTACCCCATCCTCAGTTATTACCTGCCTTCTGCTTGGACCCTCTGTGACCCAGAAGTGGACAAGTGGGTACAGGAAATGGATGGGCAGATGTTCATGTAACATTTTCATCTGACCACTAGGGGGTGCAACTGCACCCCGGTAAATTCCTATGGATATAGCCATAGATTGAAAATCATAAGCTTGTAGAGTTTTCATCACCCTCCCCTTCACTTCTTTCCTATCTCCCCATTCAGTCTCCCCAGTCATTATTTCCATCCCGAGGGAGGTGCGCAGCCCTGTGGGGGTCTCTGTAGTGCTACCATGCCAGGCTGTGGGGAGCTGGCCCATGAGGTACACGTGGAACCGAGGGCCAGGCCACACCCCCATCTCCTCCTCATCACGCATCCACGTAGATGGTGAGTGAGCATGGCTGGAGGAGAGGGAGAGAGTGCATGTGGCACGTCAGCTGTTGGTTGGGCACGTGACACCTACATCTATCCATGGCTGTGCCTTGTCTGGGTATGTGTGTCATCTCCGTAGAGGACGGGATGCTGAATATCACCAGGCTAGAGCAGTCCGATGCGGGGGAGTACCACTGCATTGCTGAAAACGTGGCGGGATGGGATCAGAGGACAGCCAACATAATCGTGCTTGGTGTGTATGAGTTCTGTACCCACCCTCTGTATACTTACCCACGAGCATTAGGCAGTTCTAGACCCTATGTTTTGTCCCTACCCCCCCTGTAAGAACTATTTAGCCATCTGTCCCATATTTTCATACACATTTTGTACCCCTCATTTGACTAATTTTATTATGAAGAATGAGGACCCCCCCCACACACACATGTTGTTGGTAGGGGACCCTGGAAGTGGTGCCCCATATTTTTCCAGGAGGCTGCACCCCCCTTAAGGATCAAATCCTAGAATTGTGCCTACCTACAAGTCCTGGAAACATAATCATTCACACAAGAGCAATGCAGACATATTTAGTCATTACTGCACATTATGAGGAAAAGTCCCTGTGACTCTGACCAGGAAAAGTGGTAGGAAGATGGGTGGCTCGTTGCTTTATGTTCTCACATGCATGCACACATGTTCACCTCAGTACGGACCTGTATTAGAGCTAATCATACCCATCTATTGTTTAAAGCTGAAGAAGATGCCACTGAGAGAGTCAGAGTGTCTACAGTAGGTATTGTCATCGTTTGTTTTCATGTCCATTCTACATTAATTGTGTCCTTTCATGGTTTGTGTCATAGTGCCGAGCAAAATTTCCTTATTTTCTGCAACTTCACTTTCCTTTGATATTAACTTGTCTGTTTTTACTAGATAATGTAGTGTAGGGGTCTCCAACTCCGGTCCTGGAGAGCTACTGTCCAGTCTGTTTTCAATCCTACCTGGCTTCTGATGAACCACACCTGCTCTCGGGTAAAGACCAGGAACAGGCGCCGCTCATCAGAAGCCAGGTGGGATAGAAAACATGCTGGACAGTAGGTCTCCAGGACTGGATTTGGGGACCCCTGGTTTGGTGTTAATTGTAACTTCGTAATTTTTACTTGCCAAAAATGTTCTAATTGTCTTTAGGCTACCCTCACGGGGTGTACACCCTTCCAGAACTTGCTCTCTAATTATAAATGTCAGCAGAACATAAATATCAGCGCTTCAACTAGCAGGACTTTGGCTGACCGTATGCTGGTGAATGGAAGCCTTCCAGAGGTCACAAGTATGTGAAATTAGTCCTTTACATTCTGTCAGCGCCAGTCAGCCCATTAGGTTTCACAAGCCAGTTGCACTTCGCCTCTGGTTGGGGGGGGGGGGGCGGCAGTGAATCTTCCTAGGGCACTACATGGGCTTTGAGTGGTATTGCATTCTGTGATGTAGATCAGTTACATTTTTCTCATATATATCTGTAATAACTGCAATCACCAGGAAGAGGCACGAAGGCAGCAGGCAGCATCAAGATACGCAACTCTTCGGAGTCATCTGGTTTTCGATTGAGCAGGCTTACCCCAGAAGGTATAGGGAGTGTAGGTATGTATGGACGAAAGAACACGCATGTCATTCTTAATTTAGCCACTGGATGGTGCTAATGCACTAAAATACGATCTTCGCAGGTGGTAAAGTTTTCCATCGAAGAGGTCGTCTTAGATATTTGAATGAAAAAAACTGAAATGTGCTATCTCAGGTTTCTGATGAATGGTGGTTTTCTGACCTTTGAAACAAAATTGTGGAATGCTTTTTAAGTATTCAAGATACGTCTGCCGAAAGATCCTAAAATAAAGCAAATAATTTTCATTGGAATGTTTATATTAAGATAATTTGATTGAAACTAAGAGGTTCAGTAATTCCATTCTCCTCTAGGTATTTATGTTCTTCGGATGTTTTTAATTTGTCAAAATGAGACCAGTGTAGCATGTATTTATATAAGGGAAGAGACCAGTTAATTATACATTAATGTTTATATACTACATCTCAGCAACTCCAGTGCACATTTCATATCTGCTTAGTCAGGTTAAATGTAAATATTATGATTGATATTATATACTTCACCATGTTTCTTTTCTGTTTGTAACCTTGCATGAGAATTTTTGCATCAGTTAAATATATAGCGATTAAAATGTTGCACTCTCAGTGTCATGTCATTTCAAAAATGTTATCATCTCTTTTGACATGATAACATAGTGAAAATTGCAACTTCGTGTACAGCTTAACATTACCCCATGCTCTGTTATATGGCTTTGGCAGTTGGCTGTCACACTTTAAGTGGGGCAAGTCTAAAAACGCCTACATGCTCTCCTCTGAAAAGAGAAAATGGCATGAATCTTTCTCATAGGTAATAGAGAGACACATAACGACAAATTTTAAAACTGAAACTGAAGTTGGTTTAGCCAATAGAATGAAATGATTAAGCAAGCATATATCAACAATGTGTCATTCTGGCTGTGCTTCTTGAGCTGCTTCTCAGCCTGTTGGGTTACAATAATTTCTACATGTTGTGGGAATCTCGCTCGTTGTACCCCCCCCCCCCCCCCACCCTTTTTAAAGAATTTAGATGAATCGGATCAGAATGGCAAAAGATTGACATCTGTGTACTGCATTTGTCATTCATAGAACTTGGTCTCTGTCTTACACATTCAGTGAAAATCTGCAAATGTCATAGCAGAATTCTAATATTCCCAGAAATTCAGAAGTTATTCCACTTGGTTTATCTGGCCTGGTTTTATACTGACAGAACTTAGACGAGCCCAGTTATCTTACACAAGAGTCATATGATAGGAATCATTTGCATAAATCAACAGATCAGTGAGATGTAGTAGTTTTATGCAAATGATTTACCTAAACCAACAGATTACTGGCTTTGCTCTTTTTTACTAGCGTGAAACACTGAGTGGCAGAAATACTCAGTGGTTTCACACTGAGCACACAATCAGCATTCTCCCACGCAGGATAAAAATGTCAGATAATTTGTCCTCTTCTCTGAAGAAAAATACTCAGTATCCGTGTATCATAAATAATTATCTGTAAGATACCACCTGGGGAACTCTGTCTAAGCAAGGATCTGTAGACAAATTTAGGTAAATTCTAGGAACTGAGACCGCTTATCTGTTTAAGAAGGTTTTCTGTGTTGATGAAGAATTTGAGATTTGTTTTGCACTTGGATTTGGTCTTAATGTGATACATATTGTATCTCAGTGTGCGTGTATAGTATTTTATAGATGATATCCATCCATCCATCCATCCATCCATCCATCCATCCAATCATTTTCTGTAATCGCTTGTCCTATTCAGGGGTAAGCAGCCTATTCTGGAGGCTACAGGTGTGAGATTACAGATTATATGTAGTTCAAAAATCAATAAAAAAGCTTTAACTAATTGAATAAAATGCTTGATCATACTTTCTTGTTTTATTTCTCCTTTTCTCCCCCACAGTAAAGCCTAGGGATATCACTGATCACCCTGCACAAGGCCCTGCACCTGGTCCTGTATGGATACCTGCTATCCGTTCAGAAAGCGCAACAGCACAAGTGACACAGAGGGACAGGCGTGTCCGTGCCACCCCGGTTTTCTCCCCTGGTTCAGAACAAGGCCTCGTGTCTGAAAAGACTGCAAGTCAAATGACTCTAGGGCTGTCTGAATTGGGTAGAGGCCATTTCGCACCAACTCCTCCCTCTGAGGTGTACTCTCCACCTGCCTTTTCTCACTCAAAGTTAACTAAGAATCAAACTCCTCCCACTTACCGCTACTCTTCACCCAATTTCTTTCATTCAACACTCCATGATGATCAATCCCCTCCCTCTTACCAACACTCTCCACCCACCACTTTTCAGTATCATCCAACTGAGAATCAAACTCCTCCCCCTGACTTATATTCTCCATCCACCACCTTTCAATCCCTTTCAACCGAGTATCAAACTCCTCCCCCTGACTTATATTCTCCATCCACCACCTTTGAATCCCTTTCAACCGAGAATCAAACTCCTCCCCCTGACTTATATTCTCCATCCACCACCTTTGAATCCCTTTCAACCGAGAATCAAACTCCTCCC
>JAODJW010000040.1:32420729-32451777 GCA_026777045.1 Hyperopisus bebe | reverse complement strand
GTTTATCATTTAATTTAATTTGATTTAGTTTTTTTTATATCAGTAAAAAATGTGTTTTTGAAAAGTCTGTGCATTTATATATCAAAGAAAAACCTTTGCTGCAGCCTGGGTGCATAAAGCCCCTCTGAGTGACCGGCTGATGCCTCATTGGTAGAAAAGGGAGAGAGAGAGGCACGGCATTGGACAAAGCAGTAATATAACCACACTGTAGGTGCTCTAACTGTTATGGCTGAAAAATCAGCAGAAACAGGAAGTGTGCAAAAAAGGGAGGGGCTTTTAGTTGTCCACTCTTTATTAAGTAATCTGCCTGTTGAGGCGAGTGCTAAGCATGACTTAAGGCAGGCTGAACATTTAAAGCTATTATATTATATTATATTATATTATATTATATTATATTATATTATATTATATTATATTATATTATAACCCAATCATTTAAATTCACTCAAAGAACAGCACAGGATAAAGACAATCTAAGCCAAAAGTGAATTAAATATAAATGCAGATACAATGTTAAATATAGTCTATATGAGTGTGGCTACTGTAATTTGGGTTAAACCAAGGAAACCACACAATTTATTTTGACTACAGCACCAGTAATGACTTTTTTGACAAGTCCCATGAAGGATTGAACTGAGAGAACTTTAAATGAATATTTTGATTAAATTAACCTAAATATACGATGAATGAAACGTTAGTAGACTATAACCTGCAGAGTCCCTTGTCTGACATAAAAGAAATATGCTTTATTTTTCCTATGAAGCCACTCAGAGTGTCGAACCATGTTGTATTATACATGTCACTGCAAATCCTGTGTGACCTGCCAGTCACTTGCCAACACCCTCAGCCAGGCAGTCCAGACCCTGCTCTCTCTATCTTCAATGATCTCTTTCAGGGAAATGTGTGTTTCAGTACTTCGCTTTTACATGAGACTGTTTTGATTGCTGCAGTTTTGGGAATGTTTGTGCAAATCGTAATACAATATCTTTGATTTCAACTCCTCTGAAACAATTCACTGGGCCAGTGCTGTTGCTCAAGCTAGGAAACTCAGATGGTGAAGGGGCAGTGAAGGGGCAGACCAGAAGCAAATGTGAAACATCTTACTGGGCACCCAATACACTCCAGTTCCCCAGGTACACCTATGATACCAACAACCATTTATGGATTTCTTTTTTACTTCTCAGAACTTCCATTGCTGCATCATAAACTGTAACGAGTAATTAAATACTTTTTAAATACTTAATTTGATTCCATCATCAGTACTAGTTAAGAAGGATACTAAATCAGAAATTTGAAGACCGAAATTAAATTTAAGACAAGAACATCATACTAACGCAATTTGTGAAATTGGCAATTTCCCCTTCATTAACTCAGTTTCACCAAAATTATTACAGTCCCTTGTGAAAAGTACCTAACAGCTTTTCCTGACCTTTTTCACCTGTGAAAGCATCTGTTAAAATTCGTTCACTGACATTAGTATAATTTTAAAGAATTGTAGTTTAGAAAAGCTACACATCTGTTGCTTTATAGACGACAAACACACAGCTTACATTTAGATGACAGCGTGCAGGTGTTTAAGGTTTACAGTATGACCTTACAGATGGTCCAGTTTTCTCCACTCTGCCATCCTAAACTGGTTTGTGTAGTCAGCAAGGGTGCTGTTGGGCTCATCTTTGTGCAAACAGTTAGTCAAGGGGGGGCTATTGTGTGGCTCAATGGGATAGGATGGGACTGGATACTCTCCCTATGATCAGAAGGTTGCTGGTTCAAATCCTATGATTTGAGACCAGAGTGATTTAACTCCAGTTGCAACAGAGACTGTCTGACCCTGATTTCTCAATTGTTTTGGATAAACATATGCTAAATAAATTAATGAGTCCAAAAACTTGAGTTCATGTGAAATGGCACCTCTAAATTGGGCTCGGTGCGTGAGTGTGCGTCTTGGAAATGCGTCCTGTTGCTGAGGTCCCCTACCTAGTGCCATGAGTTTCCTGGGATGGGCTCTGAGCTCACTGTGACCCTGTATCAGATGAATAAATCAGGAAGGGGTCAACGAGGCCGGAGATTAGCCATCACGATTTCCCACAAACCCCTGCTGCTAGCCCGCCCTTTTTCCCTCGCAGTAGGTTCGGTACAAGGTGCGCCCGTTGCAGACGGCACATCCACGCGAGCGACTGGGTGCGGAGGGCCAGGGGACATGCCTACCACTTGGCGTGCTTCGCCTGCTTCTCCTGCAAGCGGCAACTTTCCACGGGGGAGGAGTTTGGCCTGGTGGAGGACAAGGTGCTGTGCAGGAGCCATTACGCGGCCACGCTGGAGGGCTTGCAGTGTGCAGCTGGAAATGGTAACCATCTCAGATAGCTGTGGTCGCCCGGGATCCCAGTGGGGGCCGACCTGTAGGGTTTATGCATTGTTTACCGGTACACAGGCAACGGGATTGTTTTGGAAGGGGCAGAGCCATCAGAGCTGGTCTGTCAGCCCAAGCCAGCCAAAAGAGCACGCACCTCCTTCACAGCGGACCAACTGCAGGTAGGATGCTCGCTGGATGTGCGTGAGCGAGTGATGCATTGCAGGTGCCGACTAGTGCGAATGAGCAGCAGTGTAAGTGCTGTTGAGAGATAGCCGCATGATTTATTGCACATTTGGAAATGCGCAAGGGTGCCACTGACAGATTGCAGTGCAGGACTCTCTGTTTGGGTATCTGCCCAGCTGATGTAGGGAGTGCGTGTTTTACTCATGCGTCCACACGGCTAACACAAGGGGGCAGTGTGGTTCACTCTGAACAGAATGCATTAGTGCATGCAATACACGGGCGCCAATGTGTGACTGATTCATGCGTGCGAACAGGTGATGCAGGCGCAGTTCGCCCAGGACAACAACCCGGATGCACAGACCCTGCAGAAGCTGGCGGAGCTGACCGGGCTGAGCAGAAGGGTCATCCAGGTGATCATCATCATGTGACTTCAACTTTCCATCATGTGACTTCAACTTTCCATCATGTGACTTCAACTTTCCATCATGCGACTTTTTAAGGCCTCACAGTGTATGCGCTGAATTAATTCCAGACAAAGTGTTTTATCATGCCATTGCATTCTTCCTAGGTCTGGTTTCAGAACTGCAGGGCAAGGCACAAAAAGCACCCCCCCCAGCTGAACAGGCCCTTGCAGCCCAGCCCACAGGCCCGTTTGGTGCCGTGTCTGCCCGAGGATTTCCATTACTTACCGTTTGGCAGCCCTGAGAGAGCACGTATGCTGGCTCTGCACGGATACATCGAAAGTGAGTCGCAGCTTCTCCCTCCATACCCATCCTCCTCCTCGATTCCCTTGTCCTGGCATAATTTAAAGCTTCAAGTTTCATTGCCACATGAGTTCCAAGGAACACAGTGAAATTCTTATGGCACACTTGTAGGATATGGAACAGGTGCAACAGGGGATCAGACACACAGTAGTGCAATACAACCCAAGACAATGCAAGACAAACATTTGTGCAATACAAATCAGGACACTGCAAGACAAAGAGTAGTGCAATACAAAACAAGACAGTGCAAAACAAAACACTATTATAAAAATAAGTAAATAATAAGTAATAAAAAAAATACAGACCACCTCTAAAACTGCAGGCATCAATCCTAAGTCAATTCATGATTCGCAGATGTGTCAATATGAGGTTTGTTTGAGTAAATAGCTCTGATACACTGTGCTTTAACTGTGACCCTTTGCTGCCCCCTACAGGTCAACCCTTCTCTGTGCTGACTGCTCCGACACGGCCATGTCAGGTCCTCTCCCTGCCCCAGCTGCCAATCAGCCGTTAGCTGCCACAGGAGAAAGGCTCTTGTCTGTATTGACAGTGACTGAGCCGAGCTCTTTGGTGTTGTGTTTCAACCGGGATCTTTTCAGATACAGAAGAACTTTTCAGGTAGAGAAGAACTTTCCAGATGGAGTGGACCTTCCCTGCCTGTACTCAAATGGTCTCCCCATTTATTAAGCTTACAGTCCAAGATTCTCATATCACAGCCTTATTCTAAGGCACAGGTGTCAGACTCCAGTCCTGGAGGGCCAGAGTCCTGCACATTTTCGGGTTTCCCCTCATTTAACACACCTGATTCAACTTCGTATGCTAATTACCACACAGCTCTTGAGCTGAATCATTTGTGGTGGAACAGGGAAAGAACTAAGCTACACAAGGCTCCGGCCCCCCAGGACTGCAGTTTGACACCCCTGTTCTAAGGTAAATGGTAAGGGCTCCTCAGCAGACACCAGACCAATGTGTCCCTTCCACACCCTGTACTGTATTACTCCTCCACCTCTGCAGTTTCACATGCAAGCCATAGCAAGGTGGTGAGATGCCTGTTCTTAGTCAGACACCACCAGGGTTTAGGCTACTGGTTATACAAAAGGGAGCCAATCACATGGATATCTGCTGATGACACACTGTCACATGGCATTCCTCAGGAGTTGCATTTGCCCATAATTAATGTTTATGTTGTCCATTATTCATACTGTCCATATTCCACAGGGAAAACACGATTTACTTGTATTGCATGTGAGTAGAGACATATATTATTCTACTTGGAATTCATACTTAACTCAAATAACCTTGTCTACAGTCCATAGAAAAAAAGACTCAATCTTTTATTCCCTTACATGTTTGGCATTACTTAATTATTTTTACTGACAATTTGTTTCGGAGTTCCTAAATATTCTAATTTATTTATTTGATTTGATCACATTTGATCACAGGAGCATGGATTAGTGCAACTTCCTACCATTTTGAAGCATCTGCACTTGTGAATTTTGACTCATACCATATACAGTGGTACCTCAGTTCTGGAACTCATTATAACTCGAATTTCTTAAAAGTCCAACCAGCCAGTTCGAAAAAAAATTACCTAGAGCTCGATCTCAATCTCAGAAGTCAAAGCCGACTTACGCGCGGGGAAAGAGTAACGCGGCACGTCTCTCAGTGTAAACAAAGGGTAACGCTTCAGTGTCAGCCTAGCATTCGCTGTGACAGCATCGTGCATGTTTACACTAGCTGAATACAGAATACATATATTTAGACAGTAAAAATACATTTAGACAATGATAGACAGTAAATTATTATATAACAAAATACATTTAAAAATAAAGATTTCTTAGTCATTATTTTGATAATAATAAACCATTAATACATTTACTTATGGGCCTATTCATGTCAATGAAAGGGCCATATTACTCTTCACCTAGTTATAATAATATTGTCGTGCCGAGCGGGGACGGAACGGAGACAAAGGCGCAGACGTAAGGGTATTGGGGAATATGGGGTTTAATTACAGGTATTGCAGGCAAAACGCAGACGGACAATACAATGACCAGACTGGGGAAACAAACTGAAACGCGGACTAAATACGGAGGACTAATGACAACAACCAGAAACAGCTGATTATACGGGGATTCCACACAGGGTTAACGAGGGGGCGTGGCACACGGAAGGACCGGACAATCGGGGCAGGACACATTGTTTGGATACATTTATTTTCTTACTTTATAAATTACTGTTTTTATAAATGTGCTTAGATATGTTTAGTACAGTATGCTCTTCTTGTTTGATCCGGTTCATTTTGTGTTTAAATGCTAAAAAAACATATTTAGGTGTATTTTTTTTTTTTGAGCCGGGAACCAATTAATTGGTTTTCCATTATTTCTTATGGGGAAAATTCGATCAGAACTCTGTACTCAGAGTTCTGAACGGATTAAGTTCGAATTCTGAGGTACCACTGTATCTTCTGTCTCTGACTCAGAAATCAGATTTTTTTTTATGTATCAAACTAAACTCGGTACCACTTTGCCTCGTCCCATTCTGAATGCCAAAACCATTGCGCAGTCAAAGAAAAGCGGCAATTCTTTAAATGACATTTTCGAAGCGGAAGGTGGATGACACTTCAGCTGTGAGCTGCTCCAGCACGGATGGAGAGGCGATCGCGACTATCGGTAACAGCGTAAAATAAGGCAGCCTCTCTGCTGGAAGGGAGAGCGGATCCGCAGCACACACGAACGGTACAGTCAACCAGCGGTCCGCTGGACTGAAGGCAAGGCTTCGCGGGTCCTTTATTTATTTAGTTGGAGGAAAAAATATGTGAGCGGCTTCATCATAATCAACCCATTTACTGTCATTGTTACCATATTTTCTGTACAACATGAAATTAAACCAAACAAAACTGACGTTATTTCATGTAAATGATTCATTGTGGAATTCCAGTCTATTTCCATATTGCATTTTGCAAACGAAGTAAGCAAAATTTGCGAGTATACACTGGAAACGCGTCTCCTTGCGGAACTATACACGAGTAGGCTAGAGTTTTTTGTGCTTTTGTGAGTAGCGTCCCTCGAAGCCCATGTGGCGTCCTATGGAAGCTTCACCACCACTCCCCAGCAAATTAGGCGGCACTAGGATTGATCGGCTTGTTTGAGAGAGACAGTAGAGTGCAAAACAGCGAGCGTCTTGTCAGGAAGGAAGTTCGGTAAGCAAGTTCTCGGCGTATTTCGTGGGTCACTGTGCCCAGTAATGACGTCACTGCTGTCATTTCTAGAGTGGAGCTGACTTTCAGCCTGCTTGATGGGACTGATCTCATTGCCAAGGCCTATGGTTTCCGAAGAAACGGAAGAGTTAAGAGTTTTAACTCTACATTCAAATGTGAACACATACGTGCGTAACTATACAGCGATTCATTGGATGCATTTTTTTGAACGGAACATTACGCACAATCATAATCAGACATCGAAAGATTTTTGATCTATGGGAAATTAGTAACTTTCACAGGTTAAAAGTTTAATGTAAAAATGTCCCATAAGAATTAAGTTTTAATATTAGGCCCATACATTTTGCTCTAAAATGTCATGTTATATTTTGTAAAACCTTTGTTCTTATTATATTAGGCCTGTTTGTTAAAGTAAAATTCTGAGTGTAACATAAATGAACAAAACCATATACACACCATACACACAAAATACACCATCTGGTGTATTTGCATGCGGGATTCAGTTAACGTGATGTAGTGTTTGGTTAGTGGACGCCCTGTTGGGTGCGCGTTAATTTTAAGCATTTGCACGCGGGCAATTTCAACACGTTTTCTCATTTTTCAAACACGTATGATGACGGCTATTGTGCTGTCAGCTGTTAAAAGTGAAAAGATGCATCAATTCCAGAAACAGCCGGGGTGGTTCCCTTCACAGTGCGCAGCTGCACACACTTGAGCGCCCTGTCTCAGACCTAATCCGCTGTTATAAGTAGGCTTTAAGTTCCATTGCTATTATGTACGATGGCTTAAGCCTTGTCAACATATAATTTCCCCAGGAGCCACTGTACCTTGCGGCTGTTTAGGAACCAAATGAGCGGCTTTCAGGGTCCCGCTAATGAAACGTGGTCTCTTAACGAAATGCCATGCCACCTACCCGGATCGCCGGGCGACAATCAAGAAACAAACATTATTTAATTGCTATTCAAACTCAACGGGAATTTAGTAAGGAGCTATCACACAGTTCCTGATTGCAATTATCATCAGCGCATGCTAATGACTTTTACTGCCATCTGCCCTCAGACCACATTTGATTGCTTAATTAAGTCCAATAACCAAATTTATTATACCTTTTAAAGTATATCTGAAATATGCTTAATCAGTGCCATTAAACGCAGGGGCGTCAGAAGCATTTTGAATGTGGGGGGGACACACTTGGCGGGGGGTCTGGGGACCCTCCCCCAGAGTTTTTTTTAATGAATTAGATTCCATTTCCTGCAAAACCTGGAGTGGTCTTTCAGTGGTATGTGTATTTTCATACCAATCAAGTGGAAGGGATTCTTTCGCAAAGCAATAGAAACATCGCTGGGTGAACTAATACTTTATGTTAAATGTGTGTGTGTGTGTGTGTGTGTGGGGGGGGGGGGGGGGGGGCCAACAAAAAAATTTTGAAATGGGGGGGGAAGTCTAAACGAATAATTATGAAATGTGAGGGGAACACGTCCCCCTCAGATTTAATGGCGACGACGCCCATTAAACACTAAACCTTAACTGTTCTCCAATGAGGTCCGTCAGAATGCGAAGATAGATTTAATACAAAGGGACACCTGGCAGACTTAAGATCAGGACAACGGGGTAAAGGGTCCTCATTAAAAAGTATTTTTCTTAATCTCTAAATTACAGTTATTATGCAAATTTGCCTTAAAGGGCCAATTTTAAACCGTCATTTCCTATCAGTCGGTAATATTTAATACAAGCTACACAGATTGTTGATGTTGGTGATATCTTGTTACAAAGTTAACACTAGGATAAAATAACTGCTTTTTAAAGAAATCCCCCAAAAGTCCGTACTCCTGTCCACATTAAAATATATAGCACACTGAAACCTTGAATAATGACTGGCTACATGGCAGTCATATGTATTGTTGAAGTGATACATTTGTTTCCAATTATTACATTGACCCTTCTGTTGTCCCAGCTACCAGCTGTCTGGTGACTATGTGTGTATGTGGGTGTTCTGCCATAAAAGAACCATCACGAGGTCTTAGCAGGGAGGTACACTGACCAGGCTGCATTTCAGTTTGAGTGCCTCTGACCCAGAAGAAGTGTCTCCACACCTGTGCTAAAGTATCATTTATCTCTGACAAAATGACAGACACAATGTGTCCTGTATGCTCATGAGTAGCACAGGTCTACTTTCCATTGCCAAATGCTATGTAACATTTGTTATTAAGGGTACTGTTGCATTGCATATGCAGTGCTGTTATAGGTAGATCTCAAATCCTAAAGCCTGTGTTTTTTCCCTGACGTATTTCATGAGTCCAGCCCTTCCTTCACCCAAGACAACCTTGTTCTCCTATATCTTTTTCCAGCTAGTCTGTTCTTCAGTTGGGTACCTCAATCCTACCACAGAAATTATATTTAAACCACAGTCATTCCTTGTCCATGACATCGCCCAGTACTGTATGGAATTGAAACTGTATTGACATATTTAGCAAGGAAACGTTTGGCTCTGAGAACCTGACAGACTCGATTCACTTCAAATCAAAGATCCCAGAGTTAAAGCACTCATCAATGGAAAAATGTGTTTTACATTTCCTTCAAAATACAAAAAGTTTGATTAACTCCAGTATGACACAGGCTAACCCCAGACCAGGTTGAAAGCTGTTATCAGTTTACTTACCATTATGAACATTTTAAACATCCTCAGTAATGCAGCTTTAAGAATGAAATGTCTTCTCACATATATGACATACAGCTTGTCTAAATAATGATGTATAAAAATAAGAAATACTTAAAACTGTTCTCTTGTCACTAACTTGATTCAATCAATTACATTTTAAACTAAGCCTTGCTCCACATATTAAATGAATCTTTTAAAATAAGATTAGGTAGATTAATTAACAGTTAATAGCAAATATCAAAATACCGAAAATGCTTCAAAAGGTTTTAGTCCTTGCAGGAGGCAACAGTACTATATTTCGGAAAGGAGTTCAAAATAGAATTCCAAGAAAGAATAATAAAATAGCAAAAAATACCAAAATGCAAACCAAAAATTACTCTGCGCCCCTTTCAAAGCACGTGAAAGAACTAACTCTCTTTTAAATTAATGTTGGTCGACACACATATATAAATGGTCGAAACATGAATAGAACATTTAAACAGCAGGTGAGCCAAACAAAAAATGTTTTCCCTTCGGTGACCCCACCAATTTTTCAAGTCCTCATTTTAAATTCCATCTGTTTTGATGTGTTTCACACAACTTCCTAAACTACTTCTTGGCTGAAAATTACTGGTTATGAGAGCATTCTTGGAATGTTACACTGTACATTCTTGTAAATAAAATGTGGAAATTTTCTGTTTTGGAAGTGTTTTACTTAAGTAACAGAGAACAGACATAGTACAATATGCATTAGTTCTGCCTTGTTAGATAATATAGGAATTATAGGAAGCTTAGAATAGTGCTTAAGATTAATGGAAATATTTCTACAACAGTAGCAGAATATTCTAAGAAACTTTTTCTTGAAACCTGTTCCATTCTAAAGAAACATCCTCAACACATTCAGGTGATGTAATTTTTAAGATGATATTTCACAGAAAATGTCCATCTTTATAGGCTGTTATATGGAGTACTATAATAATTTGTGATTTTCAAATTTCAGTTGCTATAAATGGATTTTTTCTTTTCTTGTCTTCATTTGCTTTGGTCATAAAAAATATTTTGTCATAGATATTTTATACATTCACAGTATCGTACATTGATTCTTCTTTGGCGAGTTACCATTACTTAGGAAATATTGCAATATAACACTCATCTAAAACTATACATAAATAACTCTCCATCACAATGTAGCCAAAATTATATACAGGATTCCAAAGTTTTAATGTTGAAAATGTAACTTAAGGCTGTATATAAGAATATTGGGAATTTCATTAAAATCATGTACAGCTAAAACACAATGGAATTCTCAAATACCTTTCTTACAGTATGTAATTTGGTTTAAAATTGCTTTTGGGGCAACTGAAATGATCATCCTAATTGACCTGTGTATCATTTTAGAAACAGAGCCTGTGCCAGTAATTATGCTACCAATTTCATTGCAAGCAATTCAGGCAGTTTCATTGCTAACACAGTATCAATTACTTTGAAAAAAACATTTCAGTAGAAATGTCCAAGATATTTCAAACAGCAGTGATCTTCCTTCCATACACATCCATTTTTCTGTACTATACAAAGTTGCAGGGGTCTAGAACCTATCCCAGAATCTACAGGCACAAGGCAGTGAACAGCTCTCATTGGGTGCCATCCCACTGCGGGACACGCACACATTCACACCTGCGGACAGTCTGGAACCTCAGATTCACTTTAGCGTGTTCTTGGATTGAAGGGGACAACTGGAGTACCTAGAGGAAACCCCACAATAACATGGGAGAACATCTAAATTTCACAAAGATGGAGTTTTGGCGGAGAATTGAACCCCAGGCCCAGAGGTATGAGGCAAAAAAGTTAACCACTGTGTCATCATGTCCACTGGAGCTGAGGGGGCACTTGATATCTGAAGTTGTATTTTATTTAATTTTATTACTTTTTAATTATTATGTATCTATGATCATTTTATACAATGAGTCAAACATATTCTTCTAATTATGTCTTACATATCATACCTCTAAAAGCCACACACCCCCTTGTCTGTGGTATTGGTTTCTTCCGAACCTAGCAACAGCAGGTACGCGCGCGCTCAGAACTTTGCCTTGAGTTGACGCCCCAAGATATTAAGTTGTTGAAGTAGTTTGTGGAGCGTTAGCGTCATACCCTTTCTCATAAGTGTCCAAAAATTAATTGCAACTATTTATACATAATTGCATTTGAGAAATAGAAATATACGCATAGTTTGCTTTGCAAGATAGTGGGCTCCTACCTGTTAAAGTTCGCTATGCCTCAATCCGATTGTTTAGCCTTCTGCATGGCTCGCTAGCTAGTCTTGACTTTCAATAACATAGCATGCTATTTAACATTACTAAAGGAGAGCTCTGTGAGTATCATGACAGTGAGCTGAAAGTGTTTACCACCAATATCACATGATTATAGGGGCTGTTAGCAAAACGGAACAACTGAATTCCATTTGTTACCTTCAGATGCAGAGGGAAAAAAATCAATATTGTTGACAAAAACGACAGAAAGCCCAGAAATTACAGAAAATTGTGTCATTATTTTCTCTTTTTTTGGGGGAGCGGGGAGGACTCCCCTACTTAAATTGTGCCCCCATCATAATACTAGCTTGCATCTTAAAAATAACTAGCTTAAAAACTAAAAACTGTTGATTTCAAATGCAGAAAGGTAGTATATTTTTCACTTTCACATCAAAGCATTTGACATTTTTTGGTATACGTAATGTCGATGTGACAAATATTAATTTATTAATTATAATGATAGTATGCTAATAAAGGTAGTGTAATGTAACAAAATTATACTCGCAACAATACCATGAATATGAACAATTCTTAAAAAAAAAGAATAATACTAAATGACCAATACTAACTGCAACGATTGTAGAGAATGACGTACAGTAGACATACCTTGCTTTTGCTGCTATATGAGTCCCAGATGCATTTTAAATTTCAGTAGAGCCAACATGGCGGACATAAGCGCACAGTCTCCTAGTAGTAAAGTGATCCTGCACAGGGGCGGATATATCCGCCTTGCGCAGGCGCTGTAGTTTGACCTTCCTCTCGCGGCCTTGTACGCCGGTACGAAGTTTCGTCCTCTTGTGTGACGGGGACCTTGAGTATATTTCATTTTCTCAACTTATTTGAGTTGTATTTTTCTTTTATTGTACAGGGGGATAAATAATTAGCGCCATGCCGGGTACGGTAGAGCTCCCCACTCTACAGGAGCTTAATGTTGAAGAGGTATGTGTGACTATAGTTAGCCAGCGCCGTATTAGCTAGCAAGCTCCGTTTAGTCGTTTTGCATAGTCCTGTCATTATCTAAGCTTCGTGTAAAGAGCATTCAGCGTGGAATAATTGTTATTGTTAGCTGCCCGACCAGCCAGATTTATAGACTTGGTATTAACGAGTTCGATGTATGTTCCTGTATTTGCATGTGAACCCAGACTAGCTGGCTGGAACCGATATATATATATCATCCAACTATATGCTCATTCAATACTTTATACGTAGCGATGATATTAGATGGTGGAATATGTATTAATTGTGCGAGCTGCCACCAGAACCAGTCATTTAAGAACCCCCGCCTGTGTAATTATAAGTACTGCACTTTATGTACTTGTGGAGGGTGAACTTGAAAACCTAAATGAAAACATCGTGTCAAGAGTAATACGATCACTTTCACGTTATACTTGGCTGAACTACACTGGTTCAAATCTGTGTTTTACAAAGATTTGCATCTTAAAAGCCGATACTTTCTATGCTGTAAGGCTGGACAAGGCATGGAGACAGCCTGGGTCCTACAATGTCACTTAAGTTACCCGTTGAAAAGTGTACCTTGGGTACCCAGACAGGAAAAATGCCACTTAAGGAAATTATCTGCAGTAAATCGCACCTGTTCTTCATCTGCATCTCTGCATGTGTTTAGAACGGGCTAGGGGGGCATGCCCGTCAGGTTTGCTTTACTCCATTTTTTTGTCTGCCTGGGATATGTTAACCATTCAAAGTGGACTTTTAAATGAAAATCGGCAGGTCAAACCATACATGCACGAATGCACAAAATATCATGTGATATTGGCTGATTGAGATTAAGTTTTGAGATGCCAATAGTCTGTGTGCAGTTACTGTCCTTGCTTGTGTTGTTGCTTTGTGTTGTTGCTTGAGTAACACTAGGTAAGATAATTCATTAGGTACCCAAGTTGAGTCTGTACACTTTTGCATTATATAAAAACATTTGTAAATGTGAATGTTTTGTGGAATTGCACGTGGTTCCATTTTGAATAACGGAAGTGTTTTTGGAGTCTGGTGTCCAGGTGACTATAGATCTGACAGGGATGTTAGCAGTTGAGCATGTATGTGCATTCACTTGACTCATGGACCTCTGCGTGCAACAGGTGAATGTTTCATCAGCGGTGCTGAAGGCAGCTGCCCACCACTATGGCTCTCAGTGTGACAAACCCAACAAGGAGTTCATGCTGTGCCGCTGGGAGGAGAAAGATCCCAGGAAGTGTCTGGAGGAAGGCAGGAAGGTCAACGAGTGTGCAATGCAGTTTTTCAGGTATTCGACATCCCTGTGCAGACGGACTTGCGCTCCTTGTTTTTAGCTTTGTACTTTTTTAGTCTTTCATTTGCTAGTAGTGTAATGGATTGTGGTTGATCCATGATTGATATGGTACCCCAATCCCCCCCCCCCTCCGTTTCGTCAGGCATGTGAACCACAGATTAATCACAAAGTTTAACCATAATAGTGTGAAATTCAGTTTTACTTTTTACTTTTTTTAAAGTACTAATTACCTTAATCGCAATGCTGCAGAAGTTCATAGAGGACATTCACATTCATTCAGTGCTTGAAATTCATTTATCTCAATGGGGGAGAATTCCTCCCTTATGTAGAACATGGGAGGAATTATAGATTTTCATCTGGAATATAATAAAAAAAACTGCATGGATTCAATAGCATTACCCATGGCATTTTTTAGTGGAATCTGCTCCCCCTTATCTCTTGACAAACGCTGTTTGTGTGTTTAATTACCACTTTTGTTTTCCAGAGATGATGCTATTTTGTGATCTCAAGAAAATAACCCATGACTTGGAGAAAACATCCTTTGACTATGTTGAAATCACAAGAAAAATAAATCGTGTCCTTGACATATGACAAAAAAATGTAATGATGGATGTTCTCTATGGACTTCCATATAATGTGGAAAAGAAACAAATTTTGTGTACATATGAATGGGCCCTGTTAAGTTCCTTGCTTTAGGTATTTACACATAACAAATGGAAAGCAAAATTATATCCATCCATCCGCTTGTGAACCCAATCCTTGACTTAAAACCGTGATACAATCCGACCCATGACGTTTGTGGTCTGTTGCACCCCTTTTATTTACTTGTGAAGCTATCTTGGTATCGCTTGCCAGACTTCATCCCCGTTAAGCTCCTTTCTAACTACAAGTTAAGTAGGTTCAAACTCACTACAAGTCAGCAACTGATCCAAACAAAGTCAGAGTGTGCATCAATTAATGCACACTAATCACTAAACGGTAATAATTAAACAAATCAATGTATTAAATGAGCCCTAACGTGAGTAAGAGGTTATTTGACTTCCTTTCCTGTCCAAGGAGCTGGTCAGATTGCAGCTGTTGTTAATGTATATCCTGTGTGTATTATAGACTTTCTTAGAAGACTATATATCCGCGTGTTGTGTCGCTATGGTTGCGGAGGAGCCGTACTGTTCTCTGTCTCCCAGGCAGATAAAGACGAACTGTGCGGAGTCCTTCACAGAGTACTGGACCTGCCTGGATTACTCCAACCTGACCGAGCTGCGGCGCTGTCGCCAGCAACAGTACGAGTTTGACAGCTGCGTCCTGGAGAAGCTTGGCTGGGAGCGACCCGGCTTGGGTGACTTGTCCAAGGTGAGATCTTGTAGGTCAGGGTAGGGAGTCCTGTTAGCTAACGGGTGCTTCCTGGTGTTCCCAGTTTCATACTTACATTTAACTTTATGTCTAATTAAAAAATATGCACCCCTCCATATTGCTTTTCAGGTGACTAAGGTGCAGACCAGCCGGCCTCTACCTGAAAATCCATACCACTCGAGGCCTCGACCCGAGCCCAACCCGGTCATCGAGGGTGATCTCCAGCCCGCCAAGTATGGCAGCCGTCTATTCTTCTGGAGCTGGTGATGTGGCATCAGCCGTGGAGCTCGCCAGCCAAACGTGGGGGCTGGTGCGGTTCAGAGAGGACTTTCCTGTTGTACCATATAGTGCTCTCCTGTCACCTGCGTAGCCAGGTTAATAAAAAGAAAAACCTCTAAGTGTCTGATGGAATAAAGTTGTAATTTAAACTATTGTGGGGATGATTTAATGGACTCATTTTACATGGAAATGATCATTTCTCAGAAGCATTCTTTCAGATTATGTTCTATGTTCAGTAATATCATGCAGTACAGATGTGTGCACACAGGCTAGGCTCTGATTAAA
This sequence comes from Hyperopisus bebe, assembly GCA_026777045.1. Taxonomy (NCBI): domain Eukaryota; kingdom Metazoa; phylum Chordata; class Actinopteri; order Osteoglossiformes; family Mormyridae; genus Hyperopisus; species Hyperopisus bebe. The sequence continues at coordinate 32,436,139 of JAODJW010000040.1, read as the reverse complement.
CCTTAGGATAGGGAAAACGCCTCCTTTTTCCAGAAACCAATGAGCATGGAACTCAGTTGTTCAGTAGCCAACGATGTCTTATAAGCAACTGAAATTCCAAGTCACTATGAAGTAAAAACCCTGGCTTTAAGAGAAGGAACTACAGAAAAATGGAGATCTGATGCAAATTGGTGTCATGATAACAGTGGCTACTGCTGCACACAAGATGCACCGCACAGCTTATGCAAGAGTGTTTCCCAATTAATAGATCTGCTGTCAGTTATGTATTCTCACACAACTTGACTAACTCAGATGAGCCTGTTAACATTAAACAAGAACAAAGTCAAACTGAAAAGAAAGATATCGCTGGTTTGAAAAATCTGTGTTCGGCTATGGTATCCATCCATCTATCCATGTTCCAACCCGCTTATCCTTCTGGGTCACGGGGGGTCCGGAGCCTATCCCGAAAGCAATGGGCACGAGGCAGGGAACAACCCTGGACGGGGGGCCAGCCCTCGGCTATGGTATGATTTTGCAAATTATATTCAAGTTCTTCCTGCATCATTGGTGCTTCTGTAAATTTCTAAAGCTAATACTTAAGGGGAATCCACCTAAGCACAGTGATCTCGCAGCCATTCCAGAGCGGGGTGCTATGAGCTAACCGGCTAAGAGGTTTCTTGAGACTTCATAAATGTAGGTACTTCTAGCTCACCTTTTAATGGAGTATATTGTCATGGCAGTTCTTTATCCACACTTAACCAGAGAGGTGTACTACAGAATGAGTTTAATGGCGTAGGAAGATATCTTCAAGGCTTACCATTGAGTTTTGCGTATGATGAATTGAGGCTTACTTTTAAAATGGGTATAACTGAGTATGTCACTAGTAATTTACACTGCACACCTAACCTGCTTCGAACAAGTTTAGGTGCCAGCTTCTGGATTAAAACAAGCATAAGTCCTGTCCTGCCCTTTAACCAATGAATATACATCTGTTCACCAAAAATGCAAATTATATAAGAGCCACCCTTTGACTAAATATTAGGGATGGTTAATACTACTTTCTGTTAGATCTAATGCCAAGTTTTTAATCCCAATACTAATATCCAGTGCTGGGCCCTTGGCAGCCCCTTGCCAGCAGTAAATTAAATTTGCTGGGGGTGGGGTGCGATATTACCTAGCTATGGAAGGGGGGCATCCTTAGCAATGTTGAAAACACCCCTTTTATGTGAATGTGTGCATATTCTGAGGCTTGGATCTATCAAATTAACTCCATTTATGTAAAACCTCGCCTCTTACGCAACACAGACCTCTTGATTATTGCATAGTATGAAAACATCCCATTTTACTTTTCCGACAGCCAGAGTTGGGTAATTCAGGTCCAGAGAGTGAAAGTCCAGACCGGGATTTTGTTTCAACCAACCAGGTGAGTACTCTGTGATTGTGACTCTTTATGTTCAACTGGTTGGTTGAAACAAAACCCTGGTCTGGACTTTTACTATCTGGACTTGAATTACTCAACTCTGCTAACAGCTAATGTGCATGGCTGCATCTGCAATACATCCTGCAGGAATATGCTATAGATTGGTATGAGTTACAGTGAATTAATTTAAATAAACAAATTAATAAATAAAATGAAACACTTAATCTGTCTTCCAAATCGCGTGCAGGTAGTATTATTATTTGTCAAACCCTTGGCTTAAATTGCCGCTCTACATTTTCTTTTTCTAGTATAGCTTTGGTCTCGTGCTTTGATGTCATGTTCAAAGGTGGATATTTGTACCAGCTGACCCATGTTTCACATCTAAAAAAGCCTTAATGTGTTCAGTCTCTGGCAAGAAGCAGTTTTTCTGTGACCGCCATGCTTGAGGATAAGCTTGGTTTTGACTACGTAACTGTTCAATGACCAAAAGTTCTTTTGTAAGTATACCAGAACTCATTTTGCATGAAAAACTCATAATGTCATAAATTTTGATTTCACAAGCTTGTGGCCTTGTTAAAATCTGCAGACCTAAGATTAATTTGTTTTCTGCGTGATGAGTCGATGGAATAATTCTGAAACACCTGTCATCGTCTGGTTTTCTCAATCACAGCCCTGTCCTTCAAAGACCCGGGGACAAGCCTCTGTCAGCTCAGACTTTCCAGGCAGCTCGCACTTTGCCAGTTTTTTGGCCGGGTGCACTGAGGTTGTTCAATGTGCAGGGAGCACTGGACTCCTCAAGAGCTGTGTAGAGCATGTTCATGATCCAGCAGACACTCAAAGGCTCGATCCAGCAAAGCATAGTCGGGAAAGGTCAGGTTGTATCAGGAAACCTCTATAAAAGAACTGCTGAAATGTGAGAGACCATGTCAGGCTTTGGTTCAAAGTGAAGATGAGAGGGGAACATCAGAGCCAATTTCTAAACAATGGTGCACAGAAACCTACTGTCAGCTTTGAGATGTTTCCAGAAGATAACTCCTTGCAAACACATATCTATGACTATGGAACGTGTAATGAAATATTTCTTGCTATGGAAGTACTGAAATGAAAAAAAAAACTCAGATATGTTACATTGCTGGTTTATCTCAGTTTGGATACTACAATAGGTTAGTAGATGACCTGAACAGCCCTTTACTCACCAAACCCAGTTATTGTCCTATACGCCTTTTTTACCATAAATGACCTCATTTGCTTGTTTCTTTGTTGGCAGCATGACAGACGTTACTGAAGCAACCTGGACATCTTACAACGTTACTCTTTCGCCGGTTTTTATAGCTGGATGTTGACTTTAACATTTCAGCAGGCTGCTCCAGATCCACTCTTTGGGCTTTGACATTTGGACACAGGTCCTGTTTATTAGGCATCCAGCTGCCTCGCTCTTTAGATTCCTCTGTTCATCCCATCAATGCGGGACCATAATAAGGGACACACAGTGTCTAGGTCTTTTTATCAACCATATGTTTCTACATTATTACCACTATAATCTAATAATAATCCAGGCTGTGGATCTCAGAGTCTCCTACTTACACCAAGATCCTTTGGTTAGGACATCGCTCATAGCAAACCCAATTCGGCGAGAACACAGAGAAGCCTTTGCCCTGAGTCTTAGTCCAGTGCCATTTGTAGAGGATGAATCAGTCTAGTTGAAAAGAGCCAGATATTTCTTCTTTCGTTGACCAGATGTATGGCCAAGCACCTGGTCACAAAGGGCTGTAAAAGGAGTTAAAACTAAGGAATGTCTTTTGAGAAAAAAAACAGTGATTCAATTCATTCAGTCACCTGTTAGGCGCTGTTCTGGTGGCTTTTACATGGTGAATACGTAAAATAACACAGAATTACAATTATGGAATTATGAATTTTGTGGAAATATTTATCCCTTTCATATCTTTATGCAAAGGATAATTGTGTAATGTTCCTTCTGTGTTTAATAGTTTTGCACATTCTATGCTCCTGACGTGCTTTCATAAACAATCACATCTGTATTACGCACACAGTCAAAGCTAACCTTTTTTTTTAAATTCGGTGTAATGTTTATACCAGCGGCGTGTCCTTTTTTTTTCATTTTATCCAAAAAGACATGCAATCTGGCTACATATTTGACTCGGACAGGTCAGATTTATTGCTGTTCTCCAGAGGACGACAGCTTAACCCTTTAATGGCTTCCCGATAAGCCCCTACTGATAACAAGTACGCTGCCTGTTTCTCGCCCCTGAGCACTGGACAAGTGCTTCACCTGGAATGACTTTCAGAATATCTCTGGATAAGAATGATTTTCAAGCTATGCTCTCCTGTGTGGAGTGAAGTAAGTAAAGTTTAGTTTAGTTTAGTTTACAAATTGCCCCAATGGACTGACATCCCTTCTGAGATCTCCCTTGCTTTATGTCTTGTGTTTCCTGGGATCAGAAACTGGATCTTCTTGATCCTGCGCTGGATGAGCAGCTGTGGAAAGAATGAATAACCATAGGCATTACTACTACAGACGCATCACTGAGCTGAATATGTCAGGCATCTGTGAGGCAAAGCTAAAATAACTTTGCATAGGCAAGTAAACAGGTCAGGATTTTTTTCTCCTGGGGTGTCAGATTTATTATGGGACACGTTTCTCGATAGTGCCAAAGTGTTCTGCGCTCTGTCCATGAATGGTAGGGAGCCATGCGTGGATGGGTGTGAGGGAAGACGGGAGCTGCCTGACCCTCACACACATGTCAGCAATTTGGCCACTTTGTATGTTTTGGATATGAAAAAGCATTTCAAAGAAAATAGCAAAAGGGGAGTCCTTTTTGCGTCTGGCAGCTGTGCCTTGCGGCAAATTGCTTTCAGCTGGTGCTGTACAGGTCAGGTTTGCTCCAGTAATATCAACTGATACCTTAGGGTCGTGAAAATGATGATGTAAACATAAATGGAACGAGCGAATGCAGGGAAAGGTCCTATCTTGGTACTTGGTTGCCTGGTACTGTAAAGATATAAGTCTTTTGGTGTGCAGTCCAGCTCTGTGCTTCATGGAGACACTCATCTGGATGAGATTTCCTCTTTGTGGTGAGGCTGTGCATGTTTCTGCGAGGTCCTACCTTGTTTCCAGCAATCTGTGGTGTAAAGCTGAGAAATTGAGTTTTGTGAGTTTTAAGCTGCAAGAAGGGATTGTGGGTCTCTATCTGCACGTGATTGGGATCTTTCTCCTTTTTTCCCTAGCAAGTCCCCCTCTGAGGCTTCCAAGACTCTCCTAGACCAATGAAGCAATGCCATCCATTCACTGACATCCTATAATCACTATATAATTTAACCATTAACTTTCCAAAGATCATAAGCTTGTCATGGTAAGGGACCCCTGGAGTTCTAATACCTGTAAACAATTCCTGATTGGGTCTCCTGTGGTGAACAGGTTTTAGGTGAAACACATTTTGCAAGGGAGAACAACCAGAGCTGACCCACATAACTGGGTCAAAGACAAGGGGCCTGTATCACAAAGCAGGATTTCTAAATGGACTTTATCTTCGTTCACTTACATTTAACCTGCAATCCCTTAAATCTGACTAAGCAAGAAATCCTGCTTCATGATACAGGCCCAAGGTGTCACGGGTTCTTACTTTACTGGCTTCTGCAGATCATAATACTAATAATATTAATAATAATGAAATTAAATAATTGAGTAAATTCAAGATATGTAAACAATACACGCAAGACAATGTGCAGATCACAGAAATAAATCAAATATAAATACAATTGCATAAAATAACAAAATGCAAATCCATCCACCTATTTTCCATACTTGCTCCTCTAGTACAAGGTTGCAATCAGCTTGGAGCTGATGCCAGGGAGTTTGTGGAACACAGCTGGGAACACACTGGAAGGGAAACATTTATATACTGAGACTGAACACCTGTTAGGTCAAAGAAGTCTTCATTTACAACCTATACATCTCAAGAGACATAGCTGTTGAAAAGTTTTTCAATCTCACCAAGTGATTTAGAACTGAGATTATTAATTATTTGGATATATCGACCTGCTTCTATGGGGGCTACAATGCATAAAGCTCAAAGCTCTGTATATTTATCACTAATGTACTTCATATGTAACACAATTCTTGAAATACTAACATGACTTGTCCATTATCAATATGATATGAAGACCTTCAATTCAAAGGTCTCGAACAGATGAATTTGCTTTTATTTCCATTAGAAATGTTAGCCTTTCATTTGATTCACTCTGCACAGGAACTGTGTCTATTCATTTGTTAAAACATCGTCATGATAGACTCAAGATTTAAGAGGTTTATTCGTCATGTACACAGTTATACACATACAACGTGTAATGTAACCCTGGTCTCTCCGAGCAGCTGTGCGCGATAAGAGGATAATAAAATATAGAAAAATAACAATATGAAATAAAAAATATATAAAATGTTCAGCTGTACATAATCTATACATAAGTGATAGGTAGAAGGTATTGTGCTGTGCAATGTAAGTACAAACTGCAAGAGATCTGAAATATGTACCAACAATTTTAACAGTATGAAAGCAGTACTCATAGGATTATGTCAGGTTTACAGTGACTGAAGAGTCAATGTAGAGTCTGGTGGGAGGCACTCAGAGTTGTCCTGGTTTAGGAGTCTTATGACCTGGGGAAAAAAGCTCCTTCTTGACCTTTTAGTCCTGGTCATAAGGCTGCTGAACCGTTTGCCTGCGTTCAGCAGGCAAAACAGAGAGTTATTGGGGTGGGATGGATCCTTGGAGATTTTTGTTGCTCTGGTCCTACAGCGGCTGGTGTAAATGTCTTGTAGGGAGGGCAAAGCAGATCGGGTGCAGCGCTCAGCTGTTCTAACCCCTGTCTACAGGCTTTCTGGTCCTGGACAGAGCAGTTCCCGAACCACGATGTAGTGATGATAGTATTTCTGTTGCTGTGATTGGTGCATGTTGTGAAAATGTGGCCACCCACCTCTCTAAACACCGTTGTCCCCATCTCTTTTCTGTGGGTCACTGTATATTGACTTGGCCTCTAGTTTAATGTTGATTCTGACTGATGATTTGTCAACACATTTCATACAGCCCCGGGAAATGTCCAAATATGTCATCATGCCCTTCTTTGGGCACTGCAGAGATTTTTATGACCCATGACACTTGTTGGAGTCTAGTTGTCAGGTTGGGTTGTGGTCTTGGTCCAGACATTTATGAAGAGCTCTTAGACATCTCGTGACTATGTGTACATAAAGCAACAGTCTATCCCACTATGCATTGCGAAATGATCACGCACAACAAGAAAGCACACATTCAGTACGTAAACACTTCCCAAAATCTAATGATATAATGTAGATATTCTGCAAGCTATTATTTTTCTCCAGATGAAATGTCTCGCATGAACATAACAAATAACCGATCACACATGAGTGCAATAGTCCATATTTATTGGGTTTTGGAATAACATGCAGATGAATCAGCCGTCTGAGATACCCTGATTGCTTCCGTCGAAGGGCTGATTAGGAGTGAGACAGGAGAGAAACATTCAACTGGCACAGACATTAAAGCTGATCTTTTTCACCATAAAAGGCCTGGACACAGGCCACATACTACACTTTGGATGCTCCATCCCACAGTAATAACCGAAAAATAGTGAAGAAGGTGCCAGCATGGTGCTCACTGTAGTGAGAATTGGATGCTGGCTGGTTGTGAAACGATGAAGCAATATTTAATTTTAAAATAGGTTTGTTTTGGAGCTGCATTATTTTGAAGTGTGTCACTAACCCATATCTCCCCTGAAGTGAACCGCTGACAGATCCATGTTCATAGTGTCCCAGTCTATGAGTGCCGAGATCAAGAGATTTGGTTTACCTGGGTAATTAAGATGAAGTGTACTAGAATTCAAGTTTTTTTGTTTTTTTGGTCTTCTGGGAATAGTGTTGTCCATTCATCTATCTGTCCACCTCCTAAGTGCTTATCTGGGTCGGGACTTTTTGGATTTTCAGGGGGGCTTGGCACCTTGCATACATTGGATTAGTGTTTTGCACCCAGGGATGCCATAAAGAGGGGTGGGGTGGGTTAGAGAGGTAGGACGGTTCCAAGGGCCCCTGAGTGTCATACGGGGCCATAAATAATTTGAAACATAATTGGAGTGTTCTGGATTGGGGGTCCAATATGATACACTTTCATGGAGGCCAGAATCTCAAGCAGCACCCCTGTGTTTACCACAGAACACTCCTTTGACTTTGATCAGCATCCTGTTGCATTGTCCAAATCTTTACCTCCTTTTCAATTCCGGGAAGCCAGTGATGCTTGCATAAGCTTGTGTTAATATTTTTCACTCTTTGTGTGTTTCTGTGACAGGCAAGTACCTCTGTCTGAAAGTAGATGATTTACTCCAGCTGATGCATGGACAAGCCTTTAGATGGACTTGAGGAACCCATCCACAATTGTCGTTATATCTTGAAATATTATCACTTTCATTTTCTATTCAGTTGTGTGTGAAGTTTCACTATCGCGGGAAGACTGAAAGATGGCTGCCTTGAATTTTATTTGCTGTAGGGTGTGGAACGGAGATTTTAAAATTTGTTGCACTTTGTCCGAAACCATCTGTGTCACCAAAGGGAGTGAGTGGAGTGTGGGAGGTGTAGAGAGTTCAGCTTGTGCTCCATCCTCTTCTCCATTCCCTTTGTTCTTCACCCCCCTACTTCATCACAATCTATCATTTTTTTATGTCATTCTCTCTATAGCTTTTTAAACGTACTTACAGTTTATCTCTGGTGTTTCTAGCATTTGTCCAGCCCTCCATGCCATGTTTTCTATAACTGCAACTGGAGTATTACACTATGACACTAACCAGTCCACTTCTCATCAGAAAGCAAATCACAAGTTACTGTAAAGACAAATATAATATATGTTACATTTAGGCCATTGAAGGGTACTGTGCTGAGTATTTTTATACTTTCATAAAAGAAAATTTATTAAAAATTGAAATACCTGTAATGCATTTCATAATAAATGTATCATAATTTAAAAGTAGAAAATTCAAATATTTCTAGAAGAATGGTCTGTTGTGTAAGTAATGTGTTGTTCTCTGCAGAAGCTCAAACCGTTGTCATAGTAACATTCCCTTTGCCAATCTGTGTTTTCATGAGGCCATTGTGTGTTCAGATACATCTCAAATTGAGTAGATCAAAGAGAAAAAAAGATTAGCACATCCACTCTTTGCTGTTTATATAGAAAGTGTTTTGTAGGAGTACTTGGGGTACACTGTTACATCATTTGCATCTGTGATCATAATTTAAGAACATCAGTGTTTGTAGACAGAAATGAATGCATGTCCATCCATCCATCTTCATAATAAATGTATCATAATGATGTATCCATCTTCTAACTGCCTACTCTGGTTAGAATTGTGGGGAAGCTTGGAGTCTCTTCCAGGCAGCATAACGCACAAGCAGACAGGATTCCAGTCCATCACAGAAAAATAAACATTCAACTCTGTGCGATCAAATATATAGAAGGAACCTTGATTATCAGTATTTTTGTCTCAAAAATACTACAAAGTACTAAAGATAATAGACTGACAGTGCAGTACTTTAAAATGAACTTAATAAATCTTTTAATAAATCAACAGTTATTCTTTCAAAAACTTTGCAAGTGATATGATATTATAAAACGTGGCTGTAAGAGCTGAGGAGGCAGAAGTGGAGATGTTTCCACATCATGCATGGAATTTTCTTTTGTGTTGATGTGGGAGCCCTTATTACATGAATCGGATTTCATTATACAGTAACATCTATGTAGTCTAACCTGACCTTCTATATGAAGTAATGTGGGTTCACTCTTCATGTGTGATTAGATGTTCACGCTGCATGTTTTTCTGTTACTTCAAATCCCACACTATGTGATAAAATCTTTAAATGTTAGTTGTTTCAAAAACAAAAAAGTGACATGTAGCTGGGAAATGGGAATTGAATTATTGTATAATCTGTTTGCAATTTCTCAGGAAATTTTTATCACAGATCTGTTTGTATATTGGAAAGCTTCCCTTTGCTAACCTTAGAAGCCAGTCAAACCAAAACGTAGATCTGGAGCAGATACAAACCTACTGGTTGGGTAAGTAGACTGTGATTTACTTCCATAAATCTGCCTTTAACACTGAACAGCTTACATACCTTTTCAATATTCCTATGCATGTGCTGTGTGTTTGCAGCACGTGAAGTGAGCATTTTTTTGCATTTCATATCTATTTACACAAAATCCACTCAATAGAAAACAAACTGATGTCAGAGGATTTATCTGTAGTCAATAAAGTAAAACATTTCTTGTTGCTGTTTTATAAGCATGTTAGCTTTTAGTGGGTTTGATGAAACGTACTCTATAATTCAATTTGCAGCGCAGTCGGCTGTGTTCATTTCAGTCATTGTTGGAAGCTTTGCCAAGCTTTCATTCGGTCAGCAGCCTGTCAATCACTTGTGGTATGAAAAGACTGCCTTTTTCTATTATACAAGTTTACATCTATGGTAAATGCCAGTCACTTGTCTTCTACTTATTCCTATGTATTTCTTTCTGTCTCTAAATATACCCACAGAAATAAAGCCAAATGCTTTTGTGCACCGTGACATCAATGTGTATTTTAGGTGAATAGAATAGTGATGCTTTATTAGTCCCCATGGGGAAATTCCCTTTTCCCATCATACGCAGACAGGTTAGAGCAAGCCTGGGGGGGGGGGGCAGGCATGGCACAGGGTCAGCCAGCATACGGTGCCCCCGAGGCTGGGTAAGGACAAGTGACAATTCTATTGAAGCTGGTGCTCAAACTGATGACCTTCTGATTACAGGCACTGAAACTTAATGCCAAAAAGACTCATCCAATAATAGGTCAGCGTAGTAAGTATTGCTCAGTTATTTAAAGCAATAGAAAGACTACTCTGTGGTATGGAAGTACCATGCATTGTATAAATGAAGTACTTCAGTGAAAATATACTTCACTAATTGGTCTTAAAAGTTACAACTAGAACAAAAACAAAAGGGTACATTACGTAATTAAAACCGAAGCATTTTACTCTTGACATTTTAAAGGGTTTTAGGCGCCTATCAGGAAATGCAGTTCATGCGGGTGGTTTGACCAAACATGTAGCAGGCAAGCGAGAATGGGACCTTCCTGTTGCTTAGATTCCAGGCTGCAGCTGTGAAGTCCACCTCAAACTCAGGCTTTCTGCAATAAGCCAATCATTGCTGGCTATGCTGCTGACATCATCAGCATACAGGCAAACGCACTCAGGCATTATGGGCAATGATGCTGGTTCACCCAGCTGCATGACTGTATACTGGAGCACCCCAGTGAAACCTGCACAATATCAGTAGAACATACATGTAGGATGCAGTGTCAGGATTCAAATCCCCAACTGCATAGATGCGAAGTGACAGTACTACTCACTGCATCACTGTATCACTGTGACACCCGTTCTGGTGATGCTGCCCTCAAAATGCTATGGTCTAATGAGCATGGCATCCATTGTTGCAAAAACTGTAAAGTTGTAAGCACTTTGCCAAGCCCAACAAGTGGCAGATGGAAACTATAGCTTTAACATCATTGTATTTTACTGTAATGCTAATATTCAAGGATTCAAGGATTCAAAGAACTTTATTAATCCCAGAGGGAAATTGCTTTGCCTGGTTATACAGTTGCTCTGATTATTTTAATGGGAAGAAAGGGAAAAGGAAAAATTAGGAGAAAGAACAGTAGAATTAAATATAGCACACAAGTTACATTATGCACTAGAAATGCAGTGTAAATAAGAAGAAGAAGTTGATAATATGTTATCAACTTGCCCGTAGGTGTGAATGTGTGTGTGAATGGTGTGTGTGTGTGTGTGTGTGCCCTGCGACGTGTTGGTGCCCCATCTTGGATTATTCTCTGCCTTGTGCCCGTAACTGGGATATGCGCCAGACGTGGAATAACAGCGCCCCCTGCTGCTGAATTACACGCTGTTTTATTTATCAAGTTATTATCCTCATATTGTATTAATATTTATTCATTAATTATCAATAATTAATTATTATAATTTATTATTATCCTTAGATTAGGGGTTTTGAACTTTAGACGGAAACTTGGGATTTAGTTGGTGAATTTGCAAAAAATTCTATATATGTAACGAAATGTTAAAACTTATTATAACTTAATATAATATACATTTATTATTACAATACTGGATGCAATTTTATTTTCAAACCGAGCCTTCAATCGTTCTGCAAATTTTATTGACAAGGACTGCCAACAGTCCTCTCAGGTTGACAAGTCTTACTGGTCTTTAAAACTTAGAACAGAAACCAGTTTGCAGTCATCAATAGGTTGGGAACCCCTCCCTTAGATAGACCACTTAAACACTTAACCTAAATGATCCTATTTGTTGTTTTGTGAGACTGTAGCAAATAGTTTTAAAATTTTCTTCTTTTGTTCATTATGTACTTCTGACACTGACTTAACAGTGGGGGGAGGGGGGGCTATTGTGAAAATGGGACACCTGGCAAAATAGGACAGTTAAACTTTAAGTTAATAGTAGTTAATATTTGTGATTAGTAACAATTTATTTTCTCTTTTATAAGGTGTTTCTAGGGCCATTAATGTATTTAGAATGTGTCAGGCTGGGATTCGAGACATTGAGATAATTTTTCCAGAATGTAAATTTTCAGAAAGTGTCCCATTTTAACGATACTCAAACCTAATTAAGATGAAAATAAATCAGGAATCGAGTGGCAAGTATCACACCAGAATGCAAGAGTGCAAAGCAAAGATTGTCATCTATAACATACAGATAGTATGTTTCCCTTGGAGAATCAGACTGTAAAAGAAAACAGACAAGACATAAAAATGAATCAATACACGTTCATTTTATGTGTTGATGTCAAATATTGGTGAAAATTTTATTTTTCAATAAAACCTTCTCTTTGAGTGTTTGATTAACCGTCATACATTTTAGCAGTCATCTAGCCCATAGTTCACATTAGTCAGCTAAAACACTGCACAGTCAACCATGTCAGAAATTGCTTGATATATAGATGTCAAAGATAAGCGGCTGGTTGAAGTACCGTCTTTCAATCTGACAAGACAAGCCTGCTGTGTGGAGACAAATTTACGAGGCCATAAAGTAACCATTACTGAGGAACTGACACCTTTGATGCAGATCGGACACAGAGATAAAACTGTCATTGATAGATTATCTTGGATATTCTCTTTGTGTGAGCTGTATTAGGGAGGCATGCTGACAACAGACTGCAAAAAAGCCAGGTAATAAACGCATTAAAGGAGGTGTTTTGCAGATTGTCGTTTGTTTGGCGAACAATGCTGAGAGTGTTAGAAGGCTTAACAGGTAGGGCTGCTGCCTGCCCCCCCCCATGGAATTTGGGGCTTTGCCTTGTTTTTCTCTCCCTTTGGGTGTCTTCCAGCTATCAGCTATTTAGGCACTGGAACTTTTGCTACTGGTACTCGACTGGAAGTCAATGGAAAAGGAAAAGTACTGGAAGTGCCATACCAAAACTATGGTACCTGGTATTGTTCAAACTATTTAAATAATTTCTTCTGCAGAAGCTATGCTATTTAGCAGCATGCATTTTTGGCACAGTTTAGGGTGTATTATAGTGATGTGGAAATATTTGCTCAGAATTCAGGACAAGAGGAATGTTATTTAATTGTTGTTTATGTCAATAACATAGATATATCTATGGGTATACATACATATCTATTGATATATCTATATTGAGAGAGTCTTAGCTAATTTTCTTCTCTGGGTTATAATCTTAATTTTTCCATTTATAACATGTGTGCAGCAGTTGGGAAAAATAATGTCACATGAAAAGGTACGTCAGCTTTGCTGTAAGTAAATTACAAATGCAAAAATATCCACAAAGCCTAGTTATATTAGGCTGAATGCCTATTCGCAGTACTATAATATTACATATTTAGGAGGTCTGAGAATCAGAACTTTGATATGGTCTTTACGTTCCAAATAGTCGGTGCCTGAAGTTTGCAAAAAAACCACAAAAAACAAAACTAAATTATTGTCAAAGGGAACAGAGCCAATAAATTTTAAATATGCCAAACAGAGACAAACTGTTTTGGCAAAGAGGAGCAGAATTGCACCAGCATCTCTGTCATTCAGTTAAAGTTATGGCAGGCTTGTCATTCAGCTTGGGTTGAAGGTCAATGAACATAGACACATAACTTGGTGTATGGAGGACAAATCCTGGACCCCTGAGGAATGGAAAAAGTTATATGGCCTCAAGTGTCATCATTCACCCTTTTTCTACCTCCAGACAGGTTTACCTTTGGAGAAAGCCGAATGATGCCTTCAGCCTGCAATGTCTGTCATCATAGGAGCCATTAGGTCCAATGGTAGCTCGGTAATATAAGGCCCAAAGAATAAGCATCAATCAGTCATAACATTAAAACCACCTGCTTAATATTGCGTATGTCCTCCTCTTGCCGCCAAAACAACTCTGACCTGTTGAGGCATGGACTCCACAAGACTGCTCAAGGTGTCCTGTGGTACCTGGCACGAAGACATTAGCAGCAGATCCTTTAATTTGTGAGGTGGGGCCTCCATGAATCAGACTTGTTTGTCCAGCACATTCCACAGATGCTCGATGAGATTGAGATCTAAGGAATTTGGAGATCAAGTCAACACCTTGAACTCTATTTTCACGTTCCTCAAACCATTCATGAACTATTTTTGCAGTGTGGCAGGGCACATTGTCCCGCTCAAAGAAGCTACTGCCAACAGGGAATACTGTTGTCATTAAGGGGTGTATTTGGTCTGCATGTTTACAGTAGATAGGTGGTACGTGTCAAAGTAACATCCACATGAATGCCAGGACCCAAGGTTTCCCAGGAGAACATTGACCAGAGCATCACACTGCCTCTGTCAGCTTGCCTTTCTCTCATACTGCATCCTGGTGCCATCCCTTCCCCAGGTAAATGACGCATATGCACCCAGCTATGCACATGGTGTAGACCAGGCCACCTCCTTCCATTGCTCCATGGTCCATTTCTGATGTTCACCTGCCCACTGTAAACATTTGGGGGTGGGCAGGGGTCAGCATGTGTACTCTGTCCAGTCTTCAGCTACACGGCCTCATACACAGCAAGCTACAAAGCACTGTGTGTTCTGACTCCTTTCTCCTTTTTCACCAATTTGTTTTACAGCAGTTCTTCTGTGGGATTGGATCAGATGGGCTGGCCTTCACTCCCCACACGCATGAATGAGCTTTGAGTGCCCACGACCCGTTCGCCGGTTCACCAGTTAGCCTTCCTTGGACCACTTTGGTAGGCACTGACCACTGCATACCAGGAACACTCCACACAACCTCCTGTTTTGGGGATGCTCTGACCCAGTCGCCTAGCCGTCTTAATTTAGCCCTTGTCAAAGTTAATCAGATCCATATGCTTCCCCATTTCTCCAGCTTCAAGAACTGACTGTTAACTGTTTGTCTCATATATAATAGCACCATTGACAGGTACCATAGCAACGAGTTAATCATTGTTATTCACTTCAGCTGTCAGGTCTTTTAATGTTATGGTTGATCGTGTAAGTCCTTGTGCATCCTATTCCAAGAGTACTTACTGAAGTTGTTTTGAAGGCAAGGGATGCCCCTACTCCCTATTGAGCCTTTGGTGTCTTGATAGGCATTTGAGTTATTTTGTTTATCCCCAGTTTCTTAACATAAAACAAAATAGAACTGAATAGAACAGAATATATAGAACAGCTATAGATACCTGACATAAGCTGTGGATGGACTGAATGCAGATGCGCTCCATGCTTTTTATCCACATGTGGTGCTGCATATGAAATCCAGCTTAAACCTGAGAGCAAGAGAATGAAGCATAGAAAATATTGCACCTCTTTCAGTAATCGGGTGTCATATCCTCCTGAGACCCCACCCATTCATTTATGTCCATTGTAGTGGACATTTTTGTTTTTGCATCTATCTTTTCACTGATG
>JAODJW010000040.1:32404374-32420629 GCA_026777045.1 Hyperopisus bebe | reverse complement strand
CCTCCTGAGACCCCACCCATTCATTTATGTCCATTGTAGTGGACATTTTTGTTTTTGCATCTATCTTTTCACTGATGTTAGGAAACATATTTATTCCTGTTGTGCACTAAGGAGGACATGCTGTGAAATGAAAAATAAAAATAAATTTGAAAAAATCTAAATTGTAAAATGTCTTATTTCCTCCAAAGACAAATAACCTAAAATCAAAGGACACTTTTTTCCTTGGGTCTCAGGAGGGTATTACTTTCCCAGTCTGCACCACCTCTGGGCTCTGTTACTGTTCCCCAGTGCTAAGAGGACAGAGCAGATTTTTTTTTTGCTGAAATGCACACGTAACACTGCTAACTGTGCAGAGAATGTGCATGTTGTGAACCTGCCTCTTTATGATATACATGCCAGTCAGTGACAAGCATTTACCGATAATTACTGATTCCCCAAAAGCAGGCATATCTTTTTTCAAAAATATCAAAACAAAGAGCCTAACTTTTGTTGAGGGAAGATTCCTGTGTCAAGCTGCTTGATCTATTTCCCATCCTGCATCTTCATTACAAGTAAATTAGCTATACATTGACTGTAGTCTCTTTTTACAACAAATACGTGTGGGATAATTAATAGAACTACAAAAACATAATTTTCTTACCAAACCTGTCTACCTATTCAGTCTGCTAATTCGTGGCATGTCCACACAGGATTTGAAGTGCTTCTTGTACATTCTGCACGCACATTATTGTTCCTCAGCAATTATTTTGTGACTGAAGTAAGACGTCGTCACAGTTGAGGTCTCATGATCTGGGTGGGAGCTGTAATGGTGAAGTGGACTTATGGATGGATAAGCAGGCAAGTATAACCAGTGTTACAGTGACATATGTGGCCATTGCTATTTAGCATCCAGCGAAAGGGATCTGGTGCAGCTTTACTAGAGGAGGGTTGATCCTAGAAGCTTCAAAGACCTGGTCTCTCATCATCGTTGCCTCTTCTTTCCAGCAATCTCAGGGCCACTGCTGAGCAGGGCACATGGCTCACATTCTTGCCATTGTTTGCCTGGATAATAGTGTGGCCTATGAAGGGACCTAACCAAGTTTTCCCTGCAGTTCCCCCCCCCCCCCTGCCCACTTCCAAAGCAGGTTGTAAAACTGGAAACTGGTTACGGTGACTCTACCACCTACTCAAGAGAGCTGAAATATGACAAGACCGCAGTGGGGCTGCTCATAGCTGTAGGTGGAAGTAGTGTCCTCCAGGGGGAGCTATATTACACTGTGCTAAATCTGCTAGTTAACTTCAGCATCACTGATAATCAGACATGTCTTTTGAAATGTTTTATAAAATAGTCATCATTCATTTTTTTGTTTGTAAACAGCTTATACCCAGTTTTACTTCATGTTAACAGACGTTTTTACATTTTTGAGAAAGCAGAGTCAGACAGTTCCTAGGGCAATTTAGGATTTAAGGGCCCCGGGATTTAAACCAACAACCTTCTGATCACAGGCAACACAGCGAAACCCACAGAGCCTCAAACCGCCCTACAACTAAACCCCAAATCCCATCTAGCAAAACATCATATAATCTTTGCATTTCTATGAAGGCAAATATTACATAAAACAGCAAAATTTTGAAGTGAAAAATAGCATATCAAATCTGCACCTAATCACAGCCAACCATGCGGTCAGATTCTTCAGGATCTGGCTATACTGCCATGCAGAAGCCCAACTACTATTCGGTTTAAATTGAGACGGATAATTAATTCACGAGACCCCCCCCCCTCAAACTACAAGATTAGCCTGAAGGAAAATGTAAAAAGAACATCTAAAATAGCTAATTACACAGTAGTAAGAAGCTCATTTGACTGTGCTCATGCTACAATAAGCACTTGGAAGTGTGTTGACAGCTAGGAAAAGTTAAGGCATTTCTGGTGTGTTTTCTTGGCCCAACTATTATCAAAAGGGAGGTAAACTAGGGTGACCTGTCAGATAGAAACAAAGCCTGGCAGCAGAAATGTGCCCTTGCTGTTGTGTTAATTGCAGGTGTTTCTAATGAGGAGACTCTGAATGTGATTGGACTACATATTTCAATGGGGAGGAATTTCAGAATTCCTTTCAGACCACTGAACTTACCATTGAAGTTAACATTTACCCGCCTGGCAGGATTGCAACATGCCACACCTAAACAATTTTCTCTGCTTGTAACATTCTCAGAAGATGAATGCTTTGCAGTCTTTGAAATACATGATACACAAGTAACCGCTGACTGTCTACCCTAACCTGTTTAAGTGATGTTTTTCATCACGTAACAAACATGGGTGTTAATCTGTACAAACATTTCTCCTTTAATTATTTTTAATCTGTGTACTCACATTCTGCTGCAGACTATTTATATGTTTTCATTGAAATTACCTTTTGTTAAAAGACAAGTATTTGCAGAGATCACGCCAACATGTGCACCAGCCCATCAGACTAAACAGAGCAAACTTAAGACTCCAGAACACTCCACAAAGAACTCTCAGCTTAATTCCAAGGTACAAATACGAGGAGAAACAAAGGACACAGGCACACAGTCCGTATAAATTACACTTTCTGGACCACAAACATGAAACATGATTATTTTTTTCCTCATCTGAGTGCCAGATCTCAGAATTCATGTAACATTCATCAGAAAATCATTACATGGGTGTGAAGGGTATTTTGCCTGAAGCTCAGGCGTACGGGACAGCGCCTTAAGTGAAGACTGCGTGAGGAACCAAGCCATAATTTCACACTTGACTTGAGTTCTGTGGTTCCTTAAGGATCCTGGGAAGCAGCTGACGTCTAACGACATATCTATGCTCATTTTGTACAAGGCTAATTATTATTATCATTATCATAATTATAGAAAATCTTCATGCTGAACGTTTCATTGTCATGTAATCTTGGGTGGAACGCAACTTGCGTTTTTCCCAAGAACCCTCTAACAAGTAATCAAACAGTTCAGATCAGGTTACCGATGTAAACCACACATTTATCCACTTTCAGAATTTGCACTCAAAGGTATGTGTGTTTCCTTTGGGTTTCAACAGCTAAGTTAGAAATAGGATCGTCTTCAGGAGTGCCTAAGTACCTAATGGTATTAGGCAAATAAATTAGGCATTCATCACTTTAAATTTGAAAACCAAGAAGAGTATTAACATGTAAAAGTACTTTATTAAATAAATTGTAATAATATAGTTTGCTGTAGAAAATTCTGTATGCGTCAATTGTAGGTTACTAAGATAATTAACCAGCCCCAGAAACAAACAAGTTTCAGGTCATTTATGATAATAATAATAATAATAATAATAATAATAATACTTTATTGATCTCCACTGGGAATTTAAATAGAAAATCAAAGATTATATGCTGATTATTCCTTATGTCTCCCCAGCTTACTGTCTGCAGGTGATGCTCTCTGTAGGTAATATATGTTTGTATTCTATAACTATACTTATATAATAGTTATATAAAAAAAGCCAGCTTGTTTGCTCAGAATATGGAATACTGCTGATACCACGTGCTTTTGCTTACATACATGTGGCAGCAAGCCTTTTAGCGTCAAGGAGGCGTCCAGCTGTGGGGTGTTTCATAAGGTCAGCTGGGCATCTAGTTTACATAATGAAGCAAAAGGAGCAAAGTCTTATGTTTATTAATATTAATAAAGAATTCGGGGGGGCGATGGAAGAAAGGTTGACTGAGCACCTGCGTCTTGACATCTCAACCTGGGTTGCTGAAGCCAGAATGGCTGTTAGACCGAGACTCACACCACAGACAGTCTGAGGCCAGTGACCAGAAGAGAGACATAGACATTGTCTGGTTCACGTAGAAATTGAAAGTGTGGCCACTATGGAAAGTGCTCGCCATGTCAGCATCAGCAGAACTTTTCTGAACGGAATCAAAGCCACTTTTTGGCAAAAAATATTTTATAAAACACGAAGGAGAATTTAAAATGCATTTTATTGCTATAAGAATGAGATATATTTAATAGAAGCTCAATTATTTATCAGAAATCACAGGAGACCGACTTAGTTTTATTAAGTAGCATGTGTAACCTGAACCTGTCAGAAAGGATTATAGTAAAATGGTTTTAGTGCGACAGATACAAATTTAGTAAGTCATAACTCGACAAAATTTTGGCCACTAGGGGCAGAACTCACAGATCTATTGCTAAAGTATTATATCACAAAAACAAATATTAATTTCCTGCATGAAATGGGAGGGACTCTGTATAACTACACAAAACTTGCTAAACGGGTCTCCTTCTGAAAAATGAAAAGCCCACAATAATTTCCATCATACGTCAGCTGTTTACGGTATCATACCTCCACCCAGTCTCTACCTTTTTCCCCGGTTTATGATGTCATAATAGCAGAAGCCTTGTCAAATGGCACTAGCAACCCTCAAGTTACACAAAGCATCCCTCAAACTTTACAGCTTCCTCAGGAAACGGCGATAAATGCATGAATTGAACACTTGCAGCCAGCAGAAACTAGCAGGAAACACAGACCCAATGCATTCATGCTCACATGATATTGAGAACCAGCAGCTAAAGCAACAGGTTAGCAATTTACCTAAAAACATGCCAGAAAAAATACAAGCCAGCAGTTCTGCTTTGTGACATCAGCCTTACGGCATTCACACGAAATGGGATAATGTAGAGACAAAAACAGTTGTGTAAAATGGTAAATATGTTTGTGTTAATATAAAAGTATTCCTGTAGCCCCAGCCGGGAAAACTCCCATACGACGTCAATGTGTGATTAAAAAAACGCCGGCCTTTCTTTTATAGCATAGCTGAATTTTTCCATCTCCCCTCGGGCTGTGGGACAGGTGTCAGGTTTCCCCGACCTGCACGACAGGGGGGTAGGATGTCTTTTTGTTTAGCTCCACCCCCCATAGAGTTACATGGCCACGCCCCTCACTTTTGGCCTCACCCTCTCAGCTGACTTGGTCTCTATAAAAGGGTCACCTGTGTCGCAGGATCAGAACGCCTTGCCCATCACGGACTCTTCCTCTGCATTGCCACTCCTCAATGTAAGTATTCTTTCCCGTCCTTTTCGGTTTCTCTTCCCGTCAGGACTTTGGGTGTTGGAGCTTTGCTTATTGTTCTTGACTTGCTCAGGTGCTGCCTCATCATTGGCCCAACATCCTGGCCAATTGAAGGCATTGTTTTTACATCCGGCTTCCATCACGCAACGCACAAATTACTTGATTTTATACAAAACGTGTTATTAATTTTATTGCTCCAATTTTATGATACTGCAAGGTTTGTGGAATTATTTCGTTAAGGATCGAAAGCTGTGAGTCACTTGTGGTTGTTCCAGGAGTTCAGCTGATGCCAACAGATGTGATAAATTCTTTTCTCTGGGCTGATGAACTCAGTCACTGATAGAAGTTTATCTTTTGACGTTAAGGCATTTTAGCATGTGGTACTGACAGTGTGACACCACAAATCCTGTGTGTGACTGACACAGATAGACCTCAGGCATTGTGGCTATGACACTGAGTAAATAGTTTAATTTATTACAACAGAATTCATGCGGAGCTTAATGACGTTTACACAATATCATTAATTTCCGCGATTAGTAACAGTTTTCCATTTCACTGTGGTGATAGATATTACATTTTAAATGTAATTTTGTTTATATCTCTGATATGTGTTTTAATTAAACCGAAGGAAGTAAGGCTTGATAGAGTTTCCTCTTATAATCCCTTGTTTTCTACCTTCCTCTACACAGAAAACCATGTCGTCCAGGTCCGTTCTGAACTTCTCCAGCAGCAGGCAGCCCTCTATATCCAGCATGTCTCTGAGGGATGCCGGACACGTCCGCTCCAGAGCACCCTTTGCCGCTTCCGCCTCTGTCAGTAACATCTCCATGTCCCGCTCCTTGTCCGTGGGCAATGGTCTGAACTCCCTGGCAAGTCTGTCAGTCAATGGCGTGGGAGTCATGGGGAATGACAAGGAGACCATGCAGGGTCTTAATGACCGTCTTGCTAGGTACTTGAATAAGGTGCGCTCCCTGGAGAGATCCAACACCGAGCTGGAGCAGAAGATCAAACAGCTGATGATGGAACGAGCTCCCAAGGGACGTGACATCGAGGCCATGATGGTTGAGGCGAGAGCACTTTCAAACGAGGTCAGTGCCCCTTTTGTAATCTGGCACATTCACCCATGTGGTGAAAACATACCGGGATACCAGCATTCCATAGGCCCCACAGAGAGCTATGTAGTGTAATCTGTGTCTCATGAACCATGAGAACTGGTGTGTTGAACTCTTACCTTTTACCCACCTGCATAGAAATGTTTATAGTCAAATCAGAGCCCCATAATGGAATCTGACTTTCCCAATAACATTAGACAAATGAAAGTCAGTGTTGACCGTAAACAGAAGTCTGCTAATGCTAGGTGTTCCCCTCCCACCATTGTTGCCCAGGTGAAAAACAAAACCATGGAGAATGCACGCATTTTGCTGGAGATCGACAATGCCAAACTGGCTGCAGATGACTTCAGAATCAAGTGAGTCTCAATAGGGTGTGGCCTGCATATTTGCTTACTTGAGGGTCTTACTCAGATGTCGTAAGGCTGCTTGATTTTGGTTTTGACATCGCAATTGTTTTGTTCATATTGCATTTCATAGAAAAGGGTGACATGAGTTATGACAGCTGAAACGGAACAAAGGTGATTTTTTGGATGCCTTCACAAAAGAATTGGATGGATCAAGCATTCAGAACAACCAATGATATCTGCTCTGTATCACACCACACACAACACGCCACACAGCTGTTTATTCAAGTATCAATAGGGATCCTTATATCATTTTCCCTTTAAATTCGCCTAATTCAAAGTAGACATTCAGGTCCTTCTAGTGTAACAAAGACATGCTTAGCTCTATAAGCATTCCAGCAAAGAGATTTAACGTTTTAAGCTTTTAATAAATCGCCAAAGGGTGAACAGTTCTTTCTCATAATTACCGTGGTAACTGATAAAACAATGATTCTGTTGATACTGAATATTGAATAATGAAAAGTTCTTATAAAGTCTATAACAGTAAAGTTTATAAATTTGCAGTACCTAAAAATCGCTACCCTTCAGTGGAGAGCCTTTGGAGTCACATATGAAGGAAGATCTATAACAATTATAATTATTATTTAAAATTACTTCTGGTAAATATTAAATTAAATGAAACCCCTAATGTCTCAATTTGTCAAACTGCATTAAATATAAATTGCTAATGATATTTAAAATAGCAAACAAACAAACAAACAAACAAAAACAAATAAAACTGAAAAGCAGATAGATTCCATTTTAATAAATGGAGGAAGACAAATAATCCATAAATGGGCAAAGTTTCAATGCCTTAAAATAATACTTCACCGTGGATGTTGTTTGCTGTCCGGTTAACAACACAAGAAAAATCTGTCATAGCACTACAATGACATAGTGTTGCATTTAAAAAAAATAACTACTGATTACAAATTAGAGAAAGGCATCTGAAAGTCTCAAGGACAAAGAATTACCAACAGGAGAAATGAGAAATTCACTTTCCTGTCACTCATTTTTTTGACTGGGTTAAACCGACACCTACATTATTGCAGACCTTTAGATTCTTACAGTCAAATTTCTCCTGTCAGTGCCTACCTGTTTAACAAAATCCATAAATGTGTTTGAGTGTTGAGTGTGAGCTTTGCTTGGCCTTAATGGTACAGATTAAATGGTGTTTTGTCTATAGTCTTTCGTTTAAGCACCGTACATTGTTAGCTTAGTGTATTGTTTACAGGGGTGTACCCAGACTGCAGCCCTGGGCCCTGTGCTAAGAAGGGGCCGCAAAAAGGGAAAATGCCTTCCTGGTGTACAACTTTCACTGCTGCCCCTGCCCTCTCATTGGGTGGGGGGTGGGGTGCGCTAATAACCCAAATAGCCTAGGGGTCTCTG
Source organism: Hyperopisus bebe (assembly GCA_026777045.1). Classification (NCBI taxonomy): domain Eukaryota; kingdom Metazoa; phylum Chordata; class Actinopteri; order Osteoglossiformes; family Mormyridae; genus Hyperopisus; species Hyperopisus bebe. Next base: position 32,412,695 of record JAODJW010000040.1, on the reverse strand, counting down.
ACAAAGTTGACGTGTCTCTGATTGTTCGTCAATGCTGTATAGTAACAAGCCGCTGTAGGATCACTGAACTGTGCACATCCATTTTACAGAGTTTCATAGCCATGCCGTTACATGATACTAGAGACGTCTGTGTGCATGTGTACGTACGTAGATGGGAGGCCGAGGCTGCGCTTTGCCAGTCGGTGGAGAGAGACTGCATGGCGCTGAGGAAAGCCAAGTCAGACCACGAGCAGATCATTGTTATGCTGAAGGGAGACCTGGACAACCTCAGGGAGGAGCTGTTCTTCATGAAGAAGAACCATGATGAGGTAAAGAGGCCAGAGTTCTGGGTTTGTTGTCCAAGGAAATCCAAGGTGCTGGTGCAGAGATGGATCAAAGGCCACATGGGGTTGAGCTGAGGAGGATACGGCTGGTTCTTCCTGTTCTCCTTTGGCGTGTAGAGGCTGGAGGTCCATGGAGCCCAGGCTGTGTTTGATTAGCTGGGTGGGGTAGAAACACTCCCCGGAAGCTAATAACCATGCCGGTCTTTCTTGGAAAGAACATTAATTATGAATGATGAGTTCTCAGAAATGCTCTCCTGCTCATGACGGGAGGTTATAACCACCCAGCCCTCATATTCTCCCGTTCCAGGAAATGGCTGCCCTGAAAGCCCGTATGTCCAGCGGAAACGTGAACGTAGAGGTGGACTCTGCCCAGGGGCCCGACCTCGGGGCCATCCTGTCCGAGCTGAGGATCCAGTATGAAGGAATTATTCGGAAGAATAAGGACGAGGCGGAGCTCTGGTTCAAGAAAAAGGTCAGTGGGTCACCTCCGGCGTGGGTCGGCACGCATGTATGTTGTCGTTGGTTTAAGACTCGTTTTTGTTTGTTTACCCCCATGCAGCTAGAGCCGGTGCAGAGTGAACTGAAGGGGAACAACGAGGCCCTGGTGGCCTCCCAGAGTGAGCTCACTGAAAGACGGCGCTATCTGCAGGTCCTGGAGGTGGAGCTGGACAGCTTGCGGAAGCAGGTGAAGCCCTGATTGGTCCCGCCCATCCGGCTATTTTTACTTTCTTCCTACACAGCTGTCCGTCTCACCTAGTCTACTTGCCGTTGCTTCTAACATGACACAGTGTCGAAGAACCTTGGCATCTAGTATATCTAGAAATGTGATGATTCAGAAAATATTCTGGCATCCACTGGAACAAAGGCATCTATGTGAAATTTGCAAAAAATTTATGAAACTCGCCACTACACCCCTATAATCATTTCTTCGGCTTTATTGTTGTACACCTGGCTGCAGTTTCTGATTACCGATACTCGTATTATATGACAGACATTGATGGCTTGGTATGGTATTCTGCTGATTATTCCACAGTTGTTATTTTATGCAAACAAATCACGAGAAGAATAGCTAGCTCACTAGGAGAGACACTAATGCAGCCGATCTGTAACAAAATATCTTCCTGTAAGGCTGCTACAGTATGTTCAGTACAGCTGCCAGCAAGAATTAGGAAGCTTGCAAATATCTCTTTCAAGGCAGACAAAAAAGCACCACAAGATCAAATTTAATTTTACGATGCGGAAACAGTATCAGAGGACTATTGATTCTAGCAGAGTTTGATGGTTTTATTTGACTCTTCTCAATAGGAGATCATGTTTGTCTGGGCGGAATCCAATACTTTTCTCACACTTGAGAAAATGAACACAACTCCACTGGGAGCTTCGCTACTATCCAGTTAACCTTAATTACCTCAGTGAGTTATAACTGCATATGTGGAACAATTTAACATTTCCTTGGATGAAAGCGTCTGCTAAACAATAAATATAAGGTGTTTTTTTTTTTTTGGCCATTTTCATCGTAACCACTTCTCTAGATTTGTCACCGAGCTGAATGCTGTCAGGTCAGATGTAGTTCGGTCTTTTGATGTTCGTTTGTCCCTTTTGTTGTCTTCAGAGAGCAGAGAAATATCATTCAATTCTGCTGCTTTGGCCTGTCCTGACAATACCAAGGACATATCTGTGTCACCATTGATGGCACAGGAAGACACCTTTCTACAGCTCATTGTTCTGCATATGGCAACGGCTGCATTGGTTTGAGAGATATCAGAGCTATTCGAATGTCGTCTGTCGGTTCACTATGGTAAACAAGGTTATGGTTGCCGAGGTGGTTACGAATACAAGAATTTCACCATGGCTGTGCATCTCTTCCAGCTGGCTGTCCTCGAGGGGAACCTGGGTGAGACCAACCATAAGTATTCCTTGGAGATGGAGAGACTGCAGGTTGTCCTCTTGCAGCTGGAGGACGAACTGTCCCAGCTGCGGCTTGACATGCAGCGCAACAAGGCAGAGTATGAGCAGCTGTTACGCGTCAAGCAGAACCTGGAGCTGGAGATCGCCACCTACAGGAGGCTGCTGGAAGGCGAGGATATGTGAGTAGAATGGATACAAATTCATATCTCATTTGTGGATCTACCTTTTTTTGGCAAAAGTAATTTTCTAAGTAACTGCTCATGTCTAAAACCCGAGACCTGCTGCATTTAAAGATAAATATTCATTCAGTTTATTAGATAGTTTCAGAATTTTCCTCACTTTAAAAATGTGGATATTTTGCATTTTATACTGAAACCCAGATTTCATATTAACTTTGGGGCTGGGGGGGCTGGGGGGGCGGGGTATCAGATGTGATGTCACATCGCATCATAAGGTGATTCTGTAGTCGCACTGTTAGTTTTTGTTTTAACTATTGCTGTTACAATTACAATATATAGAGTGATATTCATGTTTCTTGGTATATTGGCTACACCCTGCCTCTCTCACAAACATCCTAACTCTCCAGTAGCACAAACACAACATACATAAAAGTGGCTAGAAGATCGATATAAGTAAATATAGGGGATTTATTAAATCTCTTCTTCGCCATAAATGGGATTTTCTCCCAGCCATTTTTAAGAACAAAACAATTCTGAGTTTCTGCTAACTGATTAGCTTACTTTATGCTGTTTTTCAAATAAATGCCAGGCCCTGTTTTTTGATGGACCTCTTAGTCATTTTTATGCCCCCACAGCAAACACAGTGGGATGAGAATCGTGACCGATGCAAATGCTATGTACTGCTTGGTTAGCAGTGTTGCTATTTAAGCTATGCAGTTAACTAACCAAGCTAGTCACGGTCGACATAACCGAATAACGATTTTTCTTATAATCGATCAACAAAAGACGATTAAATTCCACTGTTTCACATAATCTCTTATCGATTAACTGTTGGTTATGACACGAGGTCTTAAACGAGTCGAGTTCACATGCAAAGTCATGCTCTGCTTTCCTGCTCATTGCTCACTACGTCTGTTGCCTCTTTGCTCGCAGGTCTGGAAGTAAAGTCACTCAGGTGACTCAGGTGACTCAGGCACATATCCCACCTAAGTAAGTTTTGGTTTTGGGACACGCCCCCTAGAGCAGGAGTTTAGACTAAACCATTAACGGAGGGTAGGGGTGTCAGAAAAAAACTTTAAATTATGTGTTGAGATATATTTATAGTATGTGTTTTTTTGTAAACCAAGCATCATATTATATATGATATTACTGAAGGGGATACCCCCTCTTCTGTTATCTGTAGATGATAGATACTTCTAGGGACCTCACAGGAGGTCAGACTCATAATAAGTTGGGCTCATAGCCATTGTGTTTCATTTTTCAGGGTCAAGGAGACACCACCTCCACCTCCACCTCCCCCCAAGAGTAAGTACACTCGTTTGTTTTATAATCATGGAACAAAGGAACGTCCCTGAGGTTCTTGGTGCTACAGCTAGTAGGAATGATTGACATGGAACACTGTCACATTGCCAAGGATCTCCAGTCATGTCATCCACTGAAGGAAGGGTGCACTGCGGAATCCATGCTCAGCACTGTCTGTCTTTTCTTGAAAGACAGCCAATGCAAGCTCATTGATATGAAAAAAAATTAACTTCTAGCTAATTCTGTCAGTTTTTCAGACACTCCTTTCAATTTATCAACAATGTAAATAGCGTGTCTGTGGTTATGAAGATATGAATTCCGTTTTTCTGAAGAATCCGTAATACCTTTTTCTTAGCTTGTTGCCTGGGCTGTATTCTCACTGTTACATGCCATAATTGCTCTGCAGAGGAAATTAGGACCAGGAAGATTGTGAAGGTGATCACCCAGACCATGGTTGATGGCAAAGTGGTGGAAGAATCCAGCGAAGTGGAGAATGTTGAAGAAACGAAAAAATAAAAGGGACTGGGCTCCTTATTGCCCATGTCAGTTTGGAACATTACATCCCATTCTCTTCCCAGTTTCATACTTCCTTGTGGAGAGCATTATAAAGAATGGGCACTCTACAGTTCTGGGCCCTGCTTGGCTTAGACCTGTGGCCCTTTCCAGCTCTGTCCAGGAATTTCTCTCACACTAACACCCTGACCCTGTGACTACTTCTTGCCTTGGTTTAAAGTGACTAAATATATATCAGGTTATATGAGACTTTTCTTGGTCTTTGTGTACTTTCAACTTGTTGTGTTAATCAGCTGAAATCCATAATAAATCTACATAAATCTTCATTTAGTCTCTAATTGTCTTCATTTCACCATCAGGCTTTTATTCCAATTTCAGATTCTCATAGAGTAAACAGGCCTTCATTGAAGTCTTCAATTCCCAGTAAAACTGGCGCTTTTTCACAAGCTTGGAATGGTCAGATCATGATCATGAACTGGTTACGCAACAATCATACTTAACGTTAATGACTACCGGTCTCATATATCAACCAGCCCCATAAAAGAGCAAAACTTCAGCGAGTGTATTATACAGTTATGAAGATCAGCGAGCGTATTATACAGTTATGTTTTAGCTTCTCAGGTAACAATAATGAATGTAAATTACTTGTTCAGATGCATTCTAGGTGTTTAAACTGTTCAGTGATATACTGACCTGTGTATCACTTTAAAGAAAGTCAAATAAAGGACAAATAATAGTAGGAGTGTTTGCGGAACATAAGGATTTGTTCATTTCACAGCCAGGACATAATGACACGGATACAAACATATTGTGGATATGTTGAATATTAAATATTACAAAACTAAACTACATAAAATGGGGCTGATTAGATCACTTCCAACACCTGAAATCTATGACTTCATCTTCCCCTGAAATAAACAAATGCCTTTACAGGGTATGTTTACAGTGAAAACCCTTAGTAACCTGAGTGTATGGAACAAAGAAATGAACTAAGTCATCAGAATGTGCTTGAGACTGCAGCCCTGATACTGTACATAAGGGCCCTATGAGGATGGGTGTGCATGCCGTTTATGCCTTGTGACTGAGGTTAACATGAATAGTATGAACTTACTCAGAAACCCCATTCTTCCCCTAAGATGAGATTGCCCAGAGATTGCCCAGAAAAGAAAAATCTCTTCTCCTCCTTTGTAGATAAACCAGTAGCGTGGGAAACACATCAACTCTTTTCTCTAATATTAGGAAGCAGTCCTGTGAACACAGTGACCCTGCACTCACGGTGTCTTTGACCACCGAAGTGAATGGCTCAGCTTTCTCAGTAACATGGTCAACGGTGGGCGTGGACGGCTGTAGATAAGGACCCGAAACTCCCCAAACCCCTGAAAGCCAAAAAGATTGTGTATGTTAGCACCTCGGAGACAGGTAATCTTTCAGGGGGCCAGACAGTTGCGTGGAAGAGAATGTCACAAGGGAAAACGATATCACCTTGGAAGTAGCTGAGTGACACTTTGAGTGTCACCCGATGACTCCATTTGGGGCTGCTTTACGCTTTAGCACAAATACGATACGATTCCCCCAGCTTCCAAATAATTCCTGTAATCATATTTTAAAAGCGACGAGCAAATAAAATGACAGCGCAATGACTCTTGTTACATAAGCAGAATAGCAGAAGGGAGTTCACACAGGTATAGGCACAAGATTAATTAAAAATGCAGGCCAATTATACAGGGTTGAGGGTTTTTTTTTGAGAAACAATTATTGAGATGCTTGTCTAACACTTAAATCATTCAAAAGGCGCAACTGAACATTTTTTGATTTATTAAAAGATAACTTGCATCATATTCTATGCTATAACTCAATACAGCCTGGCATTCATATACAGCCTCTCCCCGGGTTATGATGAGGTTACATTCCGACAAACCTATCGTAAGGTGAAAATATCGTAAGGCGAAAATGCATTTTAATACACTACACCTAACCTAACAAACATCATAGCCTTGCCTAGCCTACCTTAAACATGCTTAGAACACTTACGTTAGCCTACAGTTGGGCAAAATCATTACCACAAAGCCTAATTTATATTTAAAAAGTATATCATAAAATTTATCGAATAATGTACTGAAAGTGAAAACCATTTACCTATTGTAAAGTCGAAATATCGTAATATGGACCATCGTAACCCGGGGAGTGTCTGTACTTTCACACTGACCATCTCGGCAGCATAATGACATAACGCTAAGTGGTAATATGAACCGGGCAACTGAAAACGAATGAGACATGTGGGTGTGTGCATTCACTTGGCTGTGAATGTGGTCCGACATGTTTACGCGCAGAGGGACAGACCAGACCCAGACAGAGCTGCCAGCCTCATTTGAGGGTAATTATATTATTGTTTCCTTCCACAGCTTGACAGTGGATTTACGACCAACATACAGTTCATAGTTGTCAATCCTTTTTTAATTATTGAGAATATCTTTCATATGAAGAGATTGGGTTACTGACTTTGAAAATCCTGCAAAGCAACTTGCATCACTGGCAACGTCTGCCTGTTTTGTGGTGGGTGTTTCCTGTCTGTTTATCAGCTGGTCTTCTGAGGAATTTGATACCGCCACCTTTCTCAGGAAAGTCAGAAGCAGATAAACTGAAATGTAGACAAAACTCCAGGTGCCTGAAATGGGTGAATCATTATGCAACACAGTGAGGTTTATGCTGAATACTAGCAAACTCAACGTCCATCATCGTTATGCAATACACTGAAGTCTTTGCTAGATGCTAGCTAACTCAACGTCCATCATTCAGCCAAACCGATTATTCACTACAGGGTCGTATGGGGCCTGGTGCCCATTGCAAGAAGCATAGACACAAGGTTGGGGAACACCCTGGATTGGTACCAAAAGCAAACTCGTTATCAGAATTCTAATTACATATTTAGTTGTATTCAAGCTTATTAGAATAAAGCAGGAAAAAAAATAACATCGATACAAAACTCAAGCAAGAAAATCCAACCCAATGTCCTGACCTGGACTCAGGCTAGTCAGAAATCTAGGATAAGTGAAAATAATAACTTAATAGCTCAATAGCAACAAAGAAGGTAATGCCAGTAATAGTACTAGCCCTGTAGTCAGATCGAATCACATCGTCACGTAGGCATCCTGACACAACGATGCAACGATGTATGCAGGAAAGAGGGAAGGACGTGCCAGGCTGAATGACCTCAGAGGCGTTGTGCGCTAATGACCTTTGTAAACATTTAAAGCTAAAAAAAACATTTAAACTTGATAATTCAAAATCAGATACAGATGTTGGTAACATACGTTATGGATAATGATGCAATTTCACTGTGAAAGCATGTCAGGATAGGTGTAAGCCTGTCTGTAATGTGAGCAACTCTGTACATTGGTAAGTGCTAAACAAAGAAAACATATAATTAAAAAAAACAGTTAAACATGTTTCATCTAGCCTCAGGGCGGAGAGCCTCAGTAACTCTTTCCAGAGACTGTTTTTAAATAATGATATCTTCACCCCACAGCTAAAGCACTGGAATTGTGACAATTTTTGTGTGTGTGTGTGTGTGTGTGTGTGTGTTTGTGCGTGTTTGTCAGCGTTGTTCTTTTAAGCATAAACTTGTCTTTTAATCACAAAACGAATCGTACTTTAAGCTTCTCAAAACCATTATATGGGTGTAAATAGATTTGGCAGCACACTGCCTTATTCTGGGAAAACATATGATTGGTCTTAATAGCATTGTAAACGGTTTTTGAAAACCATTAGTTTTTGAAATGCAATTTGTTAATTTCCCCTTTTGATTTTGTAATTATGTGATTATTTCAGGAGGCCCTAAAGAGAGCCTGTTCTGTTGGTGATCATCAGGGAAATCTAGCCAATGTATTAAAGTTACAAGGTGAATTTTTTCCTATGAAAGCGCACAATATGTCACAACAATTTTATTTTTATAGAGCAAATGCAGTTCTACCATTCTGGGGCCCCTGAATGTGTTTCCTTAGTCTTCATTCACACTTTATGTGTAGCGTTTCATGTCATTATCCATCTGGTTTCTACCTTCTTATCCTGTTCATAGTTATGGTAGTGATGGTGGTGT
>JAODJW010000040.1:32391484-32404274 GCA_026777045.1 Hyperopisus bebe | reverse complement strand
GTGTAGCGTTTCATGTCATTATCCATCTGGTTTCTACCTTCTTATCCTGTTCATAGTTATGGTAGTGATGGTGGTGTTGGGGGGGGGGTATCCCGTAACCTCCTGTCCATTGTAGTGGACATTTTGTTTTTGCATCTATCTTTTCACTGATGTAAGGAAACATATGTATTCCTGTTGTACACTAAAGAGAACATGCTGTGAAATTTGAAATAAAAATAAATTTGAAAAATTCTAAATTGTAAGATGTCTTATTTCCTACAAAGACAAAAAACCTAAAATTGAAGGACACCTTTTTTCCTTGGTTCTCAGGAGGATATAGCACAGGCAGATGGTTGGGATACACCCTTGGGTGGGACTCCAGTCCATCACAGGGCACATATATGCACAGACAAATGTACACTGTAAGCAATTTACAGACGCCAATTAGTTTTAAGGGATGTCTTTGAACAGAATTAAGAGTACCCAGAGCAAGCCTGCAGGACTCAAGGAGAACATAAACACTTGACCACACCCACTACTCTGGAGGCATGAGGCCACAGTGACACCTCCTGTTGTGTAGTCACGTAGTTAGGCTTTGAAACATCCCATAAGCTCGAATTCCTGCATAGAAGTTGACTGAAATTTTAAAAAAAAAACTTTATTGACAACTTATACTGAAGCAAAAAATTGTCAGAATCATAGTAGCTGAGAATGCTGAATACAACAGATACTATGTGCTGACTGAAGAAGGACAAAACATCACATCACACATGAGTCAAGACTGTGCTGGCAAAGGAAAAACATTAGTAATCCATGAAAGAAAGAAATAAAGAAAGAAACAAAGAAAGAAAGGTGACATATGAAGGACAACAGTGCATCATCACGAGGGCGGGTATTATAATCCCGAGGCTTTAAAAGAATTACTAAAACAATTGAAAAATGAGCGAACACCTGTAGAATTTACTGAGATATACAAAGAGGAGCCTGGGGATTTTTATAGGTTTTGTGGACAAATGACGTAGATTAAATCGTTGACAGAATAAGAATGGAACTACGGATGCTCTCAAGAATATTACATCATTAAGATTAATGTGGTAGAGCTAATGTCATGGGTATAACTTGCAGATGCAGGGGTATAAATAGCTTAGTGCCCAGGATTCTGCTCTCCTGCTTATATCTACAATCTCCTTATTGGTTACTCATGCCCAACTTGGCACTTGGTGCCAACCTAGGCCACCTCATCTCATCCCAGTCGGTAGGTCCAGTCCTGCTAAAGAGGTACGGCCAGACAGCCGGGTGGGTTGGTATCTTGTATATACAGCTTGGAGTATATCCATTTACTACTGTGTTTCTTGGTTATGAATAAAGTACTATTTTTCACAATTCTTGCCCACAGTTCTTGTTCATGCTGCACGAGTGTCACATGGGAGCATGCAGGCAACTCTAGACCAGCAACTGGTAGCAAAATAAGATTTGAAGGCGATCTGTTATTTATACAAATACTTAGCCTAACTCTTTAAAGATAACCAGATTTATTACCAGTGTTGGACAAGTTACTCACAAAAGTAATCCATTAAAGATGAACTGGAAAATTTGGGTCCAGAAAGTACAAATCCAGACCGAGGTTTTATTTCAACCAAGCACTTAGTTGAGTACTTGGTGACTGTGATTCTTTATACTCAACTGGTTGGCTGAAACACAACCTTGGTATGGATTTGTTGCTTTTGTGAGTAACTTCTCCAACCCTGTTTATTACAGTATCTATAATTTATACGTCATCAGTAACAGAAGATCGCGAGTGCCTTTTCTGATCTGCTGCATTCATGAAACCTCTGCTGAACACATAGAGCACATTTCTCGTGAAAACCCTACATTTATATTCTTGAGTTCAAAGAGCAATGCTCTGTCTTAATATTCCCTAAGTATAGACAATTTGTTATACGTTATAGTTTTATTTGGGGGGAAAAATATCTGTATCCAATACATTAAGTTACACTTTAGCCAGGGGTTTGTCTCCTGTCAAGGTAGCAGGATGATGACCAACAATACAAAAATATATTTCCAAAAATATATTTTTTATTTTCATTAAGCTAGTTACTGTATATCTCTTTTATGTCCAATTATAATTGATACTGAGGAAACACAATACGTACTATATTCTATAGCAGAAGATGTATGCATCACTGGTGTTCATTAAGGATATACCTTTCAGCATTAGTGTATATTGAGAAATATGAACATGACAAGCATTGTTCAGTGTTAAATTGCATTTTCCATTAGGGGCTACTTCTGTGCCGGTGAAACACTGTATCTTTGAAAACTAAAATGTGCCAGATGCTTAACTGTTTGACAGCAGGTCTTTTGTACGACAAAACAAACTTTATGAAGGTTACACCAGGGCAGAAATGCTTCAGAATAATTACTGATGCCAAGGGCCATTATGTTGTCACTAAAATGATTAATGCACTCTTGCATTAAAAAAAAAAACATTCATAGTAGTGTGTGCATGTGTGTGTATGAGAAAAGGGTTCTCCCATTGTTATCAATAAACTCTGAGGTAATTCCTGAACTTGTGATACAAACGGTTTGTTGTTCATCCATCATAAATGAATTTTTACGCACCAGTATCTCTGTGACACTATGAAATAATGAATTCCTCAGAGTAGGAACTCTGGAGTTACTCAGTTGGGGAAGCCACCCATTGAAGAAAACTGATCAAAGTAACTTAACTGTCACCTGTGAAACACAGCCAAGAACATGTCAGTGTCCCACAAGGCTGGTAATTCCCTGTTATCGCATCTGCGGACAGTGTAATGCACTCTGTCCCTTTGTGTTTGCATCTCCGCGCCTTTCTTTAGGTATGAGTAGGATGGTCTACTATACTAAACCTTACAATTCCTGACAAGTTTCCATAACTTCAGCTAAATTGTTTTGAGAGGAAGACAAAACTGGGACACTATAGTACTGTAACATTGTATTATTTCATGAACTACAGTATTTTATTTGGAAAAACCCCAGAAATGGAATTTTCATTTTCATGTTCATGCTTGAGAATGAGTATACCCAGTGATGCACTGGGATTTCCTCCAGGGTGTCTTGTGAACAGTTTCTTTCGAAGAGCCACGTCAGAACTGAATTTTATGACCTAAAGAAAGATATGTCTGGCATAAATAGTACAACAATGGACCACTGCAGTTTCATTTTGCAATATACTAGCGTATGCAATAATTTTCAATAATGGTCACTTGTCACTCTTGAAATTTATGTTATGTTATTGTTACATAGTCACTCTCTTCATAATTTATCTCTTTCAAGGTTTGATTACCTCAAAATATGTTTATTTCACATATAGTTTATTCTTTTTATATTGTTGTTCTATATTGTTTACATCTTGCGTTTCTGTCTTGAAAGCTAATTTGATAGCTTGCTAACTAGCATCATTAATTGTGAATACAAAGTAAGATTAGTTTGGATTTTGTTGACACTGACATATTTGCTTTACTGACTACAATCCACACAAGCCCATTTAAAACATTAAAACATCCACTGACAGCTGTGTAAAGACAGGTTCTATTTCTGGTGCTAGGGGTGTCTCATTGTGATGCTTCAGGTTTATTTTGCAAAGAATTTTCTGAAAAAATCCATTTTTTCATGCCCCCAAAATTAGAATTTTGTATATACGTGTTTTTCATTGTATAGCAACTATATGTTTCAGGTGGTGTCTTGCATAGTTATTTAAGTGGATATTAATACAGTGCAACTGTTTTTTTTTTTTTACTTCACCCATTGAGTTGAATGAAGAGGAGGACCACATTTATCAAGCAGACACATTATGACTTGCAGACACATTCATCAAGTGCTTCCCCTTCTGTTTCTGACAGAGACAGTGAATGAAAGACAAATATTTGCACGACACACACTCACGTCCTCTGCAGAACGGGTCTGGTTTATGTAGTGCTGCTGGAAACTGCGTTGTTTCAGATGGGGCAGCCGACTGAACACAGCTGCAGGGCCATAGGCTTAAAGGACATTTCTTAGCATGAGAGGTCAAAGGTCACATCGGCGGAGACTTCCTCCATTTGGCGTGTCAGCAGACGGTGCAACAATGCGCTTCATTTTTCTTTTTCATACAAGGCACCCAAGGCCATACTGCCATTTCCGTATTATTTGCCCCACCCCCCATTGGGATAGATTATACAGAGCCTGTTCCCAGGTAAAAGGATGTAAAGGTGCAAATATTACATCACTGAATGCACACACTCAGACAAATACACATTCACTGGTTAGGAAATTTTATTTCCCACAGACCAAAATTTCTGCTACACATATACACTGCTTCCCCCCCAGTACGACAATTCCAGTTTTGTTTTACCACTATAGAATAACTTTCGAACCCAACTCAGTCTCTGTTTCATTCACATGGGTGTGTGCAATCTTAATTCCCTTTGAAAGATTGGAATTTTTTGTTTGTTTAATTATACCTTCACCTGATTGTGAGCTACAAAACTTTACTGAATGACAAAAAGGCATTTTTCTTGTTGTTGCATAACTTGAGTAATTTGGCAGTTTTATCACTAAGGTTCGAGTAAGTTCATAAAATAAAGAATTTGCTCGTCATGGTTTTCTGTTATAATAACCATGCTGCGGGTGACACTCCTTCAAAGTGTCACTGAAAAGTTAATGAATCATTAGTCAATGACAACCAGCATAACTGACACTATCATTATCTTTTGAGGCATTCATTGCACAGTTTCTGAACATGTACAATAGCTTTGCCGTAGATGTTGACATCCCACCCAGCATGTTCCCCTGCCTTGCCCCCTGTGCGTCCTGGAATTAAGCTCCAGGCTCACCAAAATGTTATACTGACGAGATTGCTGGGAGATGCACGGACAGTTGCTTGGAAGTAGATGGTAAAAGATTTCATAGATTGCAAAAGTCATATAAAAGTGTTTCTGGTCTCATCCCTGCATTGTCACCAGAGAACATCAGCGTTGACTAACATGAGTCTCATCAGGGGTGCAGAGACTAAGGGGGTCACACTGTTGCTCACACATCCAGGATTAGGGACTTGAACCCTGTGTGTGGCGGTGCTGCAGGCAGGGAGAATCCAGGGATGGTGGTTTCCTCCTGTAGCCCAAAGATGCATTTAGGCTACCTGGTGTTGCAAAAAATGCCCATTGATCCCCTGCCTTGTTCGCTTTCAAAGGTTAGGCTCCAACCCCCCCCAAAGCTGTGAGGGGGCAAGGAGTCCTTCATTGCTCTTCAGAGACATCTACTGTTGGACAGGAGAAGAGGGAATCAAACCTGCAGGAGGAACATAGTATCATTTGTCCACCATCTCTATGAGATTGCTTGATGGAGCCAACAGCATATGGTCTGATACATCACACATAGCATGAGGTGTTAGCTTTCACACCTCCCAGCTTCATTGCTCTGGAAAGGATCTCCCCCTGGTGGTCTCCTAACAACTAGCAAATGATTTCTACTCCATGCAGAAAGACAGTATTAAAATCACACTAGCCAAAGTCAATCTACATTGATGGTGTATTTTCCCTCATGCTGAAGTCAATATCCATTTAATAAAAATAATAATAATAAAAAAAAATATTTGTCAAAGTTCACATTATGTTTATTTAAACATCTTGTGGTTAGCACTGTTGCCTCACACCTCTGGGATCAGGGTTCGAGTCTCTGCCATGACTCCATGTGTGTGGAGTTTGCATGTTCCCCACGTTTCGTCATGGGGTTTCCACCAGGTACTCCAAAACATGCTGAAGTCAATTGGAGTTACCAAATTGCCCATATGTGTGTGTGGCTGGTATGTGAGTGTGGCTTGTGATTGGTTGGTGCCTCATCTCAGCCATTTTGTCCATAGGCTCCAGATACCCCACAACCCTAAATAGGACAAATTTTACAGAAGATAGATGGAACTGAATATCATCATTTGATAAGAGCAAGCATCTATTAGGACTTGGCGCTATGAATCACAGGATTCCAATCCCCAACGCAGACTGGTGGAACTTAATTAAACTGGGGGCGCTTTATGTACACTGAATTTACAAGAGTTGACTTATTTAGAAGCAAAAAAACAGCAATTCCACAACATGCAAAATTAACATTGACGTTGTCCATCATCACTCTGTTCGAAAATGCATAGTAAGTGCATAGATTTTCATTAAGTCTTCTGTAATTATGTTGTTCACATTGAATTTGAAGCATGCACTTCAACACTGCATTGACTTCTCACGCACAAAAACCAAGTATGCTTACAATCAAACACGTTTGCACACTGAGACATGGAATAACTTGCCACTGCAACTTTTCCCCTTTACAGAAGCAAACACCATTAAAGAATCATCAGATCGATCCAGTTTACACGTTGAAGAAAACTTGGTAAACTGTGCTTTTATATACAGTCCTGGCAATCTTCTCTGTTGTTTTAATAACCTGGTGGAGGTACAGAGATTCTGAGGTGTTGCAGAACCCAAAACAGGGCATAATGTGGTTTGTGAGGACACTCTCAATGGTGCCTCAAAAGAAGATGGACAGGATGGGTGGTCTCAGTCTCATCCGGCTCAGGAGCTACAGTGGTTTTGCTGGGAAGATGCATGCTGGTGCCAGAAGGAATCCTCAGTGAGGTGCTCATGCAGAAATGTAGTGCTTCAGCACTGCTGACAGCCAAGTCACTGATGCATAGTAGGCTAGGCTCCGCCTGGCTTCTTCTGAAGCCCACAATCATTTCTTCGTTTTGTCAACACTGAACAGCAGACTGTGGATCTTGCACCAATCTACCAGCTCTCTCACCTCCTGCAGACCTGTTTCTATCACTTCTGAAGCCAATTATGATGGTGTCATCTGCATACTTTATGATGTGATTGAGTCAGATGTCAGGGGTGTGGACAGTAGGGGGCTGACGTGGTAGTCTTGGGGAGTTCCTTGCTCAGACTGATTTGAGCAGAGATTAAGTCCCCTACCTCGACAGTCTGTGATCCAACCACATAATGATATTTTCAGTCCGAGCTGGGACAACTTTTAAGTTGTTTATTACTGTATTGAATGCTGAGCTGAAATTGAGGAACAGTGTTGTCCAAACGTGTCAGTGTGGTGTGTAAGGCCTTGGTCGGTGCGCAGTAGACCGGTTGGAGTGGTATGCAAATTGGTATAGATCGAAGAAGGTAGGGACGTTTACTTTAAAATGTCCCATGACCAGCCACATAAATAAACACTTCATTACAAAAGAGGTAAGGCTTACTTCTTAACGTGCTTCTTGGGTAAGAGTAGAGTGTGGCCAGATGTCCGGCCATCAAGGCCTTACATGTTTAATATTCTTACAGTCTGCACTGAAACATTTGTTCCAGACTTTATCAGGTCATCTTTCAGGTCTTTAGCATTAATTAAAAGGAATTTTCCTTTTTCCTTCCTAAAAGTTTTATTCCACTACTGTATGTGCAATTTTGCACCTTCCTTTCCACCAAGGGACGTTTACTGTTATACAAAAAGTTACATGTAAAAACAAAAGTGGGCCAAGATTTCTGCAAAATGATGTGAGAGGCTGATAAACTCCTACAGGAAATGTTTACTTCAAGTTAGACTTGCTAAAGGTGGTACTACACATTACTGAATTATGAGGTGTACCCGGTTTTTCCTACTATTTTACATTTTGTGTAATTATTCATATTTAGAAACTATGTATAGTACTGGAATATATATATACTATTAGATAAATAACACCTCTGTGACTTTAGGAGATGTCTTGAAAAAAAAATTATATATATATATATATATATACACACACACACACACACACACACACACACACATATACATACGGCGTCCCTTGTGGAACTCCCACAATGGCTATGCCTAGATCCGGCTCTGGGTGTGGCCTATTGTCTTCTCCCCCATGACTGTATGATGCTGCCAATTGCGCGTTTCGGAACTTTAAGCGTCTTGTATATCTCTGTCGCCATACCGATTATTGATGTAATGCCGTTTTTTGTCTTCCCTAAGTTTCATGACAGCTCAGCTTAAACACATGGTTGGGCGGGATTTATATATTCATTACAGTTGTAGTAGATTACGTGTCAGTATGGCGTTGCCAAACACTTAATTGTTTAAACAAAGTTTCATAACCGTGCAAACTATTATGTAATTAAAAACAGCAGTCCTGAATGGGAGTTGAATAATTATCATACAGCTGCATTAGAAATATATCTTGTTACTCAGAAATACTAAGTTATATATTTTCATCATTGATTCGAATGTGGTACTCAGCTGATACCAATTGACTTTTTAAACAATCTATGTCTTCAGAAAAGATTAGACTTTTGATAGCAACTCTACGCACGTACGCACATCTGATCTCCTACAAAAATGCCATGTTATTTATTTGTCTTAAATTATCTCTCATCGCTGGATAACACTGCCACGGAAGACGCATCACCAGATATCATCTGAAAGAGAAAATTATAGTGGGCTGCTTCACAAATTAACCCCTTTGCTGTCGCGGAATCTGACCAATTTTATAAAGTTTATAAAATATAAAATAGTGTAAAGAAAAAGAGAATGTGTATCCAAGTATGTTTTTTTTTTGGAGATTAAACCTTATATAATACATCTTTTTAAAAAATAAAATAATCGGTGCACGAATTGAGATGTACGCCTTTAAACACCCCTATATCTAGATCGTTCCCGTCTCTGGCTCCTCCTCTTTGGTATTCTTCCGGAGATCTGCCATTTTCGGGACTCACAATCTGGATCCGTAGGTAACCCAGACCCGTGTCTCTGGAGCTTTCCCAGGAGAGCTAAAAATAAAAAAGGCGTCCCTCTCGGAAGCTGTTCCGTTCATGCGAGAGCACATTTGCCACCAGGATCGTGCGGGTTTTGACTGTAAGCGTGGCCCGATGCTGTTGGCCAGCGAGCCGCTTTGACGTGAACATTATTGTACAGCCAGAAGTACCGGGATCACGGAGTCACGCCGCCGATACATGAGCGGCAGCCGTGTAGATTATTATCATCATCGTCATCATCATCATCATCATGCCTCCAGTCTACCTTCGGTTACCTTTATATAGGCGGCAACGCGCTTAATTAAACCGATCTAAACTAGTATGATAATGCGGCGCGTTCAATGCGCGTCTGCCTGCCCCGCCGCCGGTTCAGCGCCGGGTGGGGAAGCCTGGGGGATTACACGATTTGTCAGACAAACACTGTCGCTGTTAAACCGCAGCCAGACGCACTGAAGTCCAGTTCATTGCAAAGCAACAGTTAGACAAATGTGCATTTAAAGCGCAGGTTTCTGGGTTCCTCCACTAGGCGAGTGAAAGTAATACACCATTATATACATTAGTCTTACTAATCCGTAGGCGGTTGAGTATGTCCAAATAAGCTTTTGTGTTCATTTCAACTTTTGTGTACGTCAGGTAACTATCATAATTGAATGGAATGACCTAATATGGGAGTGCATGAGTGTATTGTCTTAAAACACATGTTTTGTTGCCTCTTTGTAAATTTCTAAAGAAATATAAAATGAGACTTGTGTTCATGACTGCAATCTGGATAGACAGCATTTTCCGGCAAAGGCTTCTGACGAATTTCACACACGTGCCGCCTTGTCTGGTCCCACAGGCCCGGTGAACCATGGCCCAGAGCCCGGTTATCCTGCAGTTTTGCTTCTCCACCTTCGGGGATTCCATGCTGCAGAAAATGAACGCGCTACGCCGCCAGAGCCGGTTCTGTGACGTGACGGTCCGCATCAACGAGCTGGAGGTGCCGGGCCACAAGGTGGTGTTCGCCGCCGGCTCGCCCTTCCTCCGTGATCAGTTCTTCCTGCAGGACTCTCGGGAGGTGCAGATCTCCATGCTGCAGAAAGCGGAGGTGGGCCGCCGCCTGCTGCTCTCCTGCTACACCGGCACGCTGGAGTTCCCCGAGCTGGAGCTGGTCAACTACCTGACGGTGGCCAGCTTCCTGCAGATGGGTCACGTGGTGGAGCGCTGCACTGAGGCCCTAAACAAATTCATCAAGCCCCGCGAGGCTCCGGAGGAGCGCGCCGTTGCACAGGATGGCCGGCGGGGCCTGGCGGCGGCCGAGGCGGAGAAGAAGGAGGAAGAGGAGGAGGGGGTGGATGATGATGATGATGATGATGATGACGACGACGATGACGAGGATGTGATAATCCAGCCGTGTTCGCCACCCTCGAGGCAGACCCGCGATCGGAGCGAGGGCGAAGAGAGCCCCATCACCATCGTGAAGGTGGAGTCTGTGTGCGACCGTGTGACGGACATGCCCAGCAGCCTACAGGGTCGCTTCCCCGCCTCTGGCTCCGCCCCTCCGCTGCACACGCCCGAACCTCAACACTCGCTCATCAACTCCACCGTTGACACGCGGGCGGGCGAGGTGGCAGCGCCACCCCTGCAGGGCTACGCCCTGAGCCCCGCTGGGGGTCCGGCGGGGAAGGGCTCCCTGGGGGGGCACCTGCGCAGTGTAGACAAGGGCCTGCAGTGGTACCACCAGTGCCCCAAATGTGCCCGCGTCTTCCGTCAGCTGGAGAACTACGCCAACCACCTGAAGATGCACAAGCTCTTCATGTGCCTGCTCTGCGGCAAGACTTTCACCCAGAAGGGCAACTTGCACCGGCATATGCGTGTCCACGCCGGCATCAAGCCCTTCCAGTGCAAGATCTGCGGCAAGACCTTCACCCAAAAGTGCTCACTGCTGGACCACCTCAACCTGCACAGCGGTGACAAGCCCCACCGCTGCAACTACTGTGACATGGTGTTCGCCCACAAGCCGGTCTTGCGCAAGCACCTCAAGCAGATCCACGGCAAGAACAGCTTTGACAACGCTCACGAGCGCAGCCTCCAGGAAGGCTCCAGCGACTTTGAGTACGGCCGGCTGCAGGACTGTGGCTCTGACAGCAAGCCTCTGCTGATGGAGGACCCCATGTAGCGCCGCGGTTGCCCACCCTGCACCTCTCTCCGCAGCCTGCTGGTGCTGCTTAACGTTACTGTGTCGTTTCTGGCTCGGAGACCGACGTGTACAGGCACTGGAATGCAAAGCGGATGCAAGCAGCTGGCTGGACAATGCCAAAGGCTGTTTATCAACCCCAAACACTGTGTCCATTTTCACACGAGAGGAGGCCATTCTTCCCAATGAGCCTCAATGTTGTTTTTTAAAAAAGCTGCTTATTTATCATTTATTTCTTTTATTAAATCGTAGATGTAATTTAGAAAGCTGAGAAGGTGATATCAGATCATTGCTTGTTTAAAGGTACAAGCGTAGAAGAAAAACAGTATAGAAAGAGATGTTGATCTGAGGGCAGAAGTGCTTGTGAATATGCCCAGCCTTTTGGCTATGAGATGGTTACCTTCTGCAATGCATGTTCTGGTCCCCGGTAGGCATCCCAGTCCCGCAGCATGTCCAGACAGGCACTGGATTATTAGAGACTTTGGTGGGGGGAAGCAGATGTTGAGTTAATTCTGATTTCTGATGTGAACCAGATAGAAAACATTCACCCATACATCCGCCCTCTAACCATTTGTCTAGTAGGTCAGGGAGTGAAAACGTTTATTTTTACAATCAATTCATGGGCTGCTATTGACTCGTCAGGTTTGGAACATTACGACACATGGACCATTGCTTCTGGGGGATCTTCCCTGACATCATGCATCCACACAACCCTCACGCTCATTCTGCATGTAGGTGATTGTGACAGCCAGTTGACCTACTGTGTGACGTCCCCTGATGGCTCCTACAGGACTTACGGTACATCATAGGTGTCCTGTTTTTACATGGGCGACACCTGCACCTCTCGATATTCATTTGTGTGCATTTATGGACCGCAGAATCACGTGCCCTTTACGGCCTTTCCATTTTAACGTTAAAATGACAGAACCACCACAGAATGTGATGGTAACACATGGTTAATTTCATCTGATGGGTATAAATGGCATATGAGACTCAGCACAATGTTAAGTTGCATTTTGATAAGGTAGTGTGTGGTTAAAATGTATATTACTGTAATATTATGGTAACCTTTACCAGGCATTCAAGTGTTTTTTAATTGGCTGAGAGTTGGGAGGGAGCTAAAATGTGCACTGTCTGGGTGGCCCTTAGGACTCTGCTGAGAAACACTGCAACAGAGGGTCGCAGTGACCCAGCAAGGATAGGGCATGATACAGGGCACAGACTCGCAGGATACAATCACACACTTACAGTCAACACCTCACCTAACTGAATAAAACTATTTCTAAAATGACTATAATAAGCAAAATATTTTAAAAATACCAATGATGACACGTACCCTCCTTTACTGAGGATGCAGTGAGTAGCTTAATCACACATGGACACTGTCTGAGTAGCTTTTTCCTGAGTCCCGGTTTTCAACTGCAGTATTGCAGCATTTATTAGTGTGTGTGGAGCTGGGAGGAGTAAACATGTGGATTGTCGGGGGGTGTCTGAGTACTGGGTAGAGAAACACCGTTCTACTGGATAATATGAATGGAAGCATGGATGGATATGTAATAGCTTAACTGGAAAGGGTTGTCCAGGGTGGGGATTATCTGTCATACTTTCCTAGAATCATCTGCTGGCTGCCTTCTCTCTCTCTCGCTCTCTCTCTCTCTCTCTCGCTCTCTCTCTCTCAGTCTGGAATATCGGTGGATGGATGATTTGATTTTTCTCTTTTTTTTTTTTTTTTAATTGGTGATGCATGTGGAAAAGGTTTGGCCATATGATTACGCACTTATGATTCAAGGGCTGGGTTATCCCTTCATAGGGCTGGTCAGCCACGCCTGGTTAATATTTGTGT
>JAODJW010000040.1:32378361-32389014 GCA_026777045.1 Hyperopisus bebe | reverse complement strand
GTGGCTCATCAGAAGTCAAGTAGGATAGAAAACCTACTGGATAGTAGCTCTCCAGGACCGGAGTTGGAGACCCCTGAAATAGACTGTCCCAGTGTATTCGGTAAAAGAGGTAGTGCACTATACAAGAAGCCACGTGAACTGACTGTTACCCAAGGGAGGTATGAGGCCAGCTCCTACATTAGCATTGCCAGTATTGATGCTTTAAGTCAGATATGCGAAAAGGATATTTTATTACCACTAGATTCAGACTTGTACCTGTGCAGACCAGTGTGTGTGTGGAGTTTGCATGTTCATGTCATGAGGTTTTCTCAGATTTCCCCCCAAATTGTGTGCTGGTGTATATGATGCGACGGGTTGTCTGTCTGTCCTGGGTCACTGAAGGCGGGGAATTTCATCAGTGTCGTGAGAGTAACGATTGCTTCAGATAATTGCTGCGATTGTTCATATTTATTTCACTTTTAACTGAAGGTTCCCAGTAGTTGTAACAGCCATCGATTAAATTAATGTTTATTCAAGTTGCCTTCAAGAAGATAATTAAATAAGTTTTAGTCTTGCTTTCTAGATGCCTGATACCCAATTGTTTGTTTTTCCTCTGATATCCCGTCTGGGGTGTGTTCCCATGTGTTGTACCCGGTACCACCTGCTATCAGCTTGTTAGACGATGGACGCTTGAATTCTCACTGGGGCAGCCAAATCACATGGTTACGTTTTCCACTCTCACCCCCCCCCCCCTTCCCCACTACTAAAACCAATTTTCATGATAATTCGTGATTATTTTTTTATTTATGTGCAAGCTTTCAAGAACGGATACAGTTATTATCTTCTGGACACCGAGACTCTGCTGCCACCTTGTGGTTGAACAGCACACTGCGTAGACCCGGTGCTGGAAGCTAGATGATACTTTTCAAGCATTTTACAATGTTGTTGATTTCAACGCAGGTCCTTAAGAATCATCACCACGCAGTGATACCAGACGCCCATTGTTTTACATTGTTATAAATCTACTATGATATTGTTGTTTTTTTTGTTGTTCACATCTTGACTTTTATGAAAATGAACTATTGCATCTTACAATATCTCAATATTTTCATTATAATAATGTTTCGTTTTTCTAGCCCGACCAGGGATCTGAGTCAACGACCTTCTTGCTACAAATCTCTGGCCATCACAGTGGATCCTCAGCTCATCGTAGCTTTTGCATCTGAGATTGTTACCATAGTGACCTGTCCTCACAAAGTCAAGGCTGAAGCTAAAGCCATCACTCAAAAGCTACACAGAATGCATTCAGGTCACTGCCAAATCCCCCGTCCTTTTATAAAGGCCCCTCTGTGGAAAGCCTTCATTATTTCTTAATGGTTTAATTGAGCTCAGATTGAGTTAATTCATCCAAAAGAAGAGATAGCAGCACTACGCAGTAAAAGCAGCAGGAATATCCTTCCTCTTCCCTATTCACTGGGTGTGTTTGCTGGAGGCAAAGCAAGGAACTAATTAACCCTCCAGAAATTACAGAATGAGCTTGTATAGCTACTTTAAATCTAGTTAGTATATGTGCACTTATGTTCTTTATCATATTCTATTTCCACTTTAAATATGTTTGTACTTTATCTTATTTGCTTTTAATGTCTTTCATAGTAATAAATTCTGCCCCCCCCAACAAAAAGTTGTATTGGGTCTAGCAGAGGGGGTTTAACCCGTACATTTTGCCGACAAGACCCCCTGAATCTGACAGGGAATCCATGCCCCCTGCTCATTTTTAAGCACTTTCAGTTTCATTGTGTGTAAACATGTGACCCATGCTTTGCCTGGTGTGTGTGTTTCTGTGTGTTTCTGTGGGTGTCTGTATCTGTGTGTACGTGAGTGTGGATATGCATGTGTCTTTGTGTGTAGTGTGTGTGGATTTGTGTGTATGTGTGTAGCTTGTGTGTATCTGTGTGTATCTGTGTGTGCTGCCTTGACAGGTTTAAAACATCCACCTCAGCCCCTCATACATCATTACATGCAAACATTGGAATGTGTGTATATGTATGTATACATGTGCAGATCTGTGTCTGCCTGTGTGTGTGTGTGTGTGTGTGAGGTGCTTTAATCAGCAGATAAAGCTGCATCTCAGGCTCAGTGGTCTTTGTTAAGTCAATCAATTTAAATAATTTGCTATATACTCAGCATTTTAGTGTAGAATCCCAGGTGCTCACACTAAAAAGGACTCCATCCGGATCTTTGCTTCTCACATAGGGCATAATCTAAAATAAAAAGCAAAGGTAGGCGAATCATACCAAATGCTATGGCTATTGTGCAATCCTGAAACACAATGAAATCCAAGCACATGTTTCAGTGTGTACGTGTCAGTGCCTTTATGCTTTTACATTGAGTGCATGGAGTGAAAAGCAGATGTTCAGCTTCAATTCAAGCCCCGCATGGGTAGGTTGCATTGAGCCCCTACAGAGATAATTGAATTCAGCACTTAGATGTTGTTCCCCATGTACGTTCCATGCTGGACGGTGCTGGATAAAAATCAGGCTGGAGGATCGCTTCTCAGACCTGAGTTTGGCAGCCCTTTCATTTGCCAGTCTGCTCTCCCTGCTTCCCCTCATTCATAAAGAGCCATTTTCAGGACCAGCAGCTCTTCTCTGGTTTGGTAAATCAATCATAACGCGAGTGTGGCTGATGGGGGGGGGCGGCATTAACTCAATCACAAGAGCGCTGCTAATGTGCTCCAGCTACTCTTCCTCTTTCGCTCTCAGCACCATGCTGGATTCCCTCGCCCAGGGGAAATATCATTAATCAATCTTATTATGCCTGAGACACAGCACAGCAGGGAAGTGGCCGCCTTAGAGATGGAGACCGGGATCGGGGTTTTATAACCGACAGGGGCAGCCAGTGCTTAGAACCTCATCCACACATGGTTGGGAAGATGGTCACGCATGTACACATTTACGTCTTATTTATATAGCAGAGATTTGAACCGACAACCTTCTGATCATAGGCACAGCATACAAACCTGGCCCATGTACAAAGGGCATCTACCCATTAGGTGCTAAAGGGGGTTGACTGTGACACCCTGCTTGCTGTGCCACAACTCTCTTTCGCAGGATTATATCGAAAAAAAAGCTTTGTTCGTTACCTTATACCTTGTATTATCCCGTACTCCATTACACATTTTGGTACATTCATCTTTCACTGCAATTTATCTATAATCTTTGCTTAAGGGCAGCTCTTAGTGCCTTCGCACAAATTAGAATAACGATTAATAAATGGTTTATTTCCAATGAAACACAATGTACTTTATTTCTTAATCTCTTACTGACTGTAGGCAAAACTTTCAGGGATAGTGACGTGCATATTCTGGATGTTAGTCACCTGATTTGTGAATTTTAACTTTACCTTTTGATGTCTTGGGAAATGAGGTAAACTAATAATTTTGCCATGATCTCTTAATTTTTCCCAGAGCTGCATAATTTCCCTGTATCAAACTCGCCTGAACCTTGACCCTACATGTCAAGACTGGAAGTTTAACATCTCATTTTATATGAATATTGTCAGTCAGTGTTTTCCTGCTGTAGATAGAATGACAGGATGGGTGAAATGTAGTAATATCAGAGAAAAACTATTTATGCCTAAAGCTATTTATGCCTATAGTCTCTCCCCAGGTTACGATGGCGTTACATTCCGACACACCTATTATAAGCCGAAAATATCATAAAGCGAAAATGCATTGTTTTACGGTGCACATAACCTAACAAACAGCACAGCCCAGCCCAGCCTACCTTAAACATGCTTAGAACACTTACATTAGCCTACAGTTGGGCAAAATCATTAACACAAAGCCTATTTTTATTGAATAATATATTGAAAATGAAAAACATTTACGCATCGTAAAGTCAAAATATCGTAACACAGACAATCGTAACTCAGGGAAGTCTGTTTCTATTTGTCTAACTGTTGGGTATATGGCAGTCTCAGGAAGGAGAATCGGGGAAGTGAGGTTGTCTGTGATGACTATCCTTACCTCCCTGCCCATTCCTTGAAATGTTTCTAACTGACCATTTTTCCTGTTTTTTTGTCCTCCATTGAGCTCAATGCAGCTACAAAATCATGATCAAATTCACTGTGCACCCAAGATTTTCCATATTCTACCTTGTTTTGGTTTCTCTACATAACCCCACCAAAACAGCAGTTTGCTTTCTGTCTGGGTTTGTTGTGCGCTGTCCATCCCATTAACCACAAAAATGACACTTTTTTGTCCAAAAAAGACTTTGCTTCCTGGCCTGTCCTGTGTCACATGGCCCTGTCCCCTGTCAGGCCATTCCAACTTTGTTGACACGATCTTTGGATCTAATTAATCAAACTCTATATTCATATTACAGCCCAGTAAATTTCCACCACATTTTCATTGTAATCTGCAGCCTTTGAGAAAAAAGTTTCTTCAGCTGAGTTCTCTTTTTTCATTTACAAGCATGTTAGCCACACACACACACACACACACATACTGTAGTTCTCTGATGTTTGTTTGCTTAAACCAGCTCCGTCGACTGTAAAAAAAGAAAATATAGCCCCAATTTTAAATCTTGATCACAACTGAGTTATTCCTAAGAAACATTTTGGGCTATTATAAGCTTATATCTGGGTTGGGAGTCGTGGGAACCTCTGATGCCTGCCGACGGCTTCTTTGGTCTGTTTGCCCCCTGAGTTTCAGGATAGCACCCCCGCCCCCCGCTTCATTTACAGTTGACACAGAAGGCCTTATGAGCAGAGAGACAACAGGCCCTGCTGTACGACAGGCAGGTGTGTACGTGTCTGTGTGTCTGTCGGCTATCGCGTACAGGGGGAGGCCTTGATCGGCACTCGTGTCTCCCTGACCTTACGCCTAAAGCATACTGAGATACTCCCTTCCGCTGAAAAGCCTACGATCCTCTTCACCTTATATGGAAGCGTAGTAAACATACAGACGTTCTCTGTGTCCTGCTTTCCCTCACCAGGGTCTGGCTGGGACTGTATTCTCGGGACGCCTTGTGGACTCAGGGGGGAATGCGGCGACTTATGTGGGTGTCCGGATCACCTGTGAGCTGCCATATCTCCAGTTCCGCTGGCAGGCCTGCCTTGCCCTTCCCTACCCTTGTTGTTTCTCTTTGGGCGTGCTCGCCGGGTCCTGTTGATTACTACCTACTCTTTGGATAGGTCTCTCTTGCCTGTAGCCCTGTACTTATGACCTACTTGCCCATACTCGCACATAAACAAAAATACACACTCCAGCACAACAAATCAGTGTTCATCCTGAATACATTCTCTCTTAACTAATAGTAACTGGCGAGTAAAGCGAGGATGTTTAAATCCTGAGACCTGTGTCATTAAATTCACATTTCAGTTACTGTTGCACTTATTACTATCTTCATTGTTCTTAATCAGAACCTTGAGATGAATGGGAAAAAAAGCCTTGGAATTTAATTAAAACCATTCTAAGAATAGCTCCTTGCTTCCAGCCACCTCTGGCTCCGCTTCCTATGTGCTGGGGGTTTCCATGTTTTCTAAGCTCTCTGCTGCCTCTCTCTGTTTTGATTGCATGGTGCTCGGCTTATGGGAACGTCCGTGCGTGCTTGTGTGACAAAAGGTGTTCCGGGTCAGTTTAGCTATTGGCTAAATGTGTCTGAGAGTGCAGGTGAGGCAGCCATTACACCTGCAGCGCTGCTTAGTCACACATTGTCTTCATTAATTGCCTCTCCAAAACAAAAACATGTGATTCACCGAAGAGCTTCATCTGGAAATAAAGGAATCGGAGGGCAAAAATTGCTCAAACGTGCTCGTTTTATTCTGAAAATGCGCCCACTGCCATTGCTTTCGTCATTTATAGTGCGGCCTCATTAAAAACCGACGTCATTTTGTTTTGCAATGCAGGACACGTCGCTTTATGTCCATTCCACATCATCTTTGTTGTATTGTGATGCTAAAATGCAACTATGATACCTAATGAAAAACACAATGTTAAAATCTTGCCTGTATGTATTTATATTACCATTTGATTTGCAGAACAGGTCTGGTAACATGCTCAAAGAGCAAAGCACGTGGCGGATTCAAACGCACTTCGCCGGAACCCTGCGGTTCTGCTCTCTGGCCCCTTTCCATGACCTTAAGAAAAATTCTGGCCCAGGGAAAAGCCATTAAAGTCGCAACAGTTGCGTGACAACATGGGAATCTGGCATAAAGCAAATACGCAGCTTAATTTTGCATTGTGGGGCGTGCTTTGCATGGTTGTGTTTGGGTCTGGCTCAGAGGCTTGGCTATTTGTAAAACTTTATGTACCATAAATGAGATTCCCATCATATGCGACTCTTCTGGGTGCCGTGACACGAAATGCGCTGATTCTGAGAAAAAGACAGAAAACAGACCGAAGCGGTTTTTGGACAAACCGTCCAGCATCTCCGTGAGCTTCATCTGTAGCCTACAGACCACATGCATTGTCACATAGGCCAAAATTGTTGAAACACCTACCATTCTTGGCACTGCGTTTATAAAATTACTACATGACTTTTGGCAGTAATGGTTATTAACACTCAATGTTTACAAATATCATACGTTGGATGATTAAATAAGTAACTGGAGCAACAGCTGAGTAAAGTGCTGCAATCTCTAAAAACTGAAAGTGTTTCCACAATTTTGGGCACTAGTGTAAATAAGGAAATCCCGGACCCAAGAACTAAATACATTGTTCTTCTACACTAACTGAAAATATATTGGGCACAATCACCCAAAATGAGTTAGGAGCTTTATACAAGTTGTGTCTGTAACTGAAGTAAAACAAGCACATTTTCAAAATGTTAAAAAAGACATAAAGACTAAAACTGACTGGCTGCTCCTTCCTTATGAAGTGGTCAGGAATAGTGGAGGATCTGCAGAAATATGATGGTTCAGAGGGGGGGAGGGTCAAAGGGGAGAAGTTGGCCTGTTCACCGCACTGTGACGTGCGTCTGTTCGTCCATGGAAAACAATGTGGGGGCGAAGCGGCAGATCCTCGGAAGCAATTTCCTGAGAAGCGGTGCCACCCCACCCTGTCAGCCCGGAGGACGGGGAGCCGAGCGTGACCCGGTGACAGCTCGCGGCCCAGAGAGGTCGCGGGGCCGGTTTGTGTGATCCCTCTTCTGGATCCCTCGCCTGTCAGCGCTCAGCACCGACAGCCAAGCGCTCTCGCTTGCTGCCAGCCCTTTCCCAGAATGCCGGTTCTAAAATGCGGTTTATATTATTGAGAACAGGATTGTGAAATATCTGACGGCATTTTTTTGTTGGGAAATGGGGTAGATAAAGATATGAGCTCCCCAGTCCCAGTCCCGGTCCATTCTTACACGCTGATTACGGTGTTTCGTGACACATACTCAAACAAGATACTCTGACGGTCACCAAGCCTCTTACTGTTGCTTATTGGAATGCTCTGTGAAGTACAGTCAGTCAGCCATTTCTGTCATACAAGCTGCGGAAGGAAGAACAGGGTTTCAGACAGATTTGCTGGCCCGTGTGGTTGGAGATGTGTCAGCTGGAGCTTTGCATCAAGGAAAGATGCCGTCAGAGTTTTTCAAGGGCCTTGGAGGCCTCCAAAGATGTCAGGTACAGCTTTGCTGCCCACCTGACACAAGTACGGAGCCACTCCGCGGGGCCGATGGTCACAGATGTTGACCAGCAGGTATCCAGTAGGCTAGTAGGAGGTACCATTGGCATCAAGGTCACAGATCTCTGACTCCGCCCCTAGGCCACGTCCAGAATGATGCAAGCACTGGGAAACTCCTGCCAGGAGGTTTACTGTCTTATTTTAGAATTTAGAATTTAGAATATATCTAGAAATTAGAATTTTAAAACTCATTATGACCATTCTGTTCTTACACTTACATTTTACATATTTAGTAGACCAAAGCGACATACAAGTGAGGCAAGTAGCACATTACAAACATACATCCTGTCAAAGAGTCAGCTAACATTGTAGGAACCTAATCATATAAGATTATTCAGGGGCCACTAAATTTAATATAGGAGCAGTTAAAGGACAATCAGCCTAGTAGATGAATTCAGGGAACAGATGGGTGTTAAAGGGGTAGTTTTGGAGTTTGGTAGAAAGAAAACAGTTCCTATGTGAGAGAACTCACTACAAGGTCTGTGGATTATCTTGTGCAACCAGGTCATGATTTTGCATAAGAGACATTACTGTTGATTCAGCAGCTCATTACACCACCAGAACTTACCTCAGTAAGGAACATGCACTGATTATAGCACACCACCACACAACAAACCGTCTCAGGGAAGAGAACCCAAGTATGGCCAGGTGGTGGATGATACCTCTGCACCACACTAGTCCAAATGGAACAGTGGGAGTTTCTTCTGGTGGCTGGAGTGTCAATCCTGCCACTAACCCCCAAATGTTCCCTGTATGTTTGAGGATCTGTTTGCAGGATTCTTGCAGGATGTTGATTAACATCATACCCAAAACAAAGCAATTACCAGTTAAGAGCCTAACAGGGCAACATCACTCCTGGCATTCATAGGATTCAAACCAGCAACCTTCTGATTGTTGGCACAGGTCCCTAGTCTCAGAGCCACCACTCCATGCTACCTGTGAGAGACCTCAGGCCACTTGTCACCTTGTTCTGGATAAGCTGTCAGAAAATCAATGTATGGGTGGATTTAATAGCAGGTAAGTGATCTACTAGTCTTCCAAACCAACCCAAAACCCCCTGTTTATGATACTGTCCATGCTGGCCGTGTTGAACCACTGAGAAAAGTTCAAGTCTTGACTAAGAAAAGATGACTCTTCATTCAGAATGGTTTGGTGGACCACATGGTGCCATCTTTGGACCATGTTTGAACCATACTGTTGCTATTCAGCACTCACTGTTCAATGTTGTTACAGCACCACAGACCCCTCAGAGAGCTGTGTACAAGGAGAGACCCCCCCTGCCTATCCTGGTGGTCCAGGGGAGGTCTGCACGGGTCGGAGTTTTTAAAGTCATATAAACCAGTCTATGCATGAAGCTGGTCTATTCACTTAACAATATGTCTACGGTGTTTTTTTTTCTCTTGGCGGTGGGGTACCATGGCAACAGCCGTGTTGTAAAATCCACATCCTAGGGTAGCAGGGTCCCAGGTGGCTACAAGACGAAACCCCCCCCACCCCAAACCTCCCACCCGCTCTGTCTAAATAAACTCGTCCTGCCAGCACTCAGCTATGGGGGTGGGGGGTGCTTAGGAAGGGTCTCCTGACCGTACAAAACAATTCCGCTCTCAAACCCCTTGACGACTCACTGCAGACACATGAGAGCAGTGTTTCCCAATCCGGTCCCCAGGGACCCGCATACAGTCCTTGTTTTTGCTCCTTCCCTGGAGCTGGGAGGGAGCAAAAATGTGGACTGTCTTTGGGTCCTCGAGGACCAGATTGGAAAACACTACACTGGAGGTTTAAACCAGAGGCCTGAAGCTCAGAAGCGCTCCCATCCATGTCACTGTCTGGTGTCTCCCTCCATATCTGAAAATCGAATGGGCATTTTCATAAAGAAATGTATAGTAAGCAGACAGACATAGTTATTAACTATTGCCTTTGAGAAGGTTGTAGGGAATTGTGCCAAACATCATGTTCATAATCAATATTGCAATAATATTAGGTAGATTAGATGCGGTATCCCTTTATACATTATGTACAAAAATAAGCATTTAACTTTGATTTCACCTTCTGGTGTTTATGGAGGGATTTAGGCATTACGGTTTAAGACCTCCAGGGTTGGGGGTCTGAGTGTCACCGCTGCTCTGTGTGTGTGTGTGGGGTTTGCTTGTTCTCCCAGTCGTCTCCCACAGCCTCCCCCAGTCCAAAGACATACAGCTAGCCTAGCTGGTGTCTTCAGATTAGCCATGGAGTATGATTATGTATGTGCACGCGCCCCACGATGAACTGGCGTCCTGTCCAGGTGTGAACCAGCTGTGTGTCTGGGACTAGGGTCCAGCCCCCCCCTAACTCCCCCACCCCCAGTAGAGGGTCAGAGGGTAAATGTGGGTTACGATGCTGTGCTTGAGATCAGAAGGTCAATAGTTCAAATTCCATGGTCTACAGAGTGATTTCCCTGTTGGACCCTCAAGCAAGGCCCTTAGCCCCCACATGGGTGACCCTACATTCAATTGTATGTTGCTTTAGATCAATGGTTCTCAGCCTTGTTCTTGCCCCCCCCCAGAATGTTTTCATTCCAAGTCACACTGCTTTCAACCTGCCACATTCATTATTAGCCTATTAAGGACCATATAAAGCTGATTATGGTAGGGTTGGAATAAAAACATTCTGGCGGGGGGGGGTAGGAACAGGATTGAAAAGCACTGCTTTAGATAAAAGCATCTGCTACATAGTGATTGTCATTCATTCAAAGATGCAGAATAATATGATGCTGCCTGTATCCTATCTATGGCTAGCATATGTGGAAATGCAATGTTTTGTGAAAGTGCTTTTAATGTCTCAGCTGTTATCCTCTCAGTGGCTGTTCTGAGGGCTGTCCACTCTGGCAGGTAATTCATTTGTAAGTCTATAAATGCACCATTTCTGTTCAAGTACATGAAATGCACTAGTGGACGGGATGATACCCTCTCACCCAAAAAGGAGGGGTTTAAACAAAGACACCACAGAGTGTGAGGTTTGGGGGG
>JAODJW010000040.1:32354183-32375517 GCA_026777045.1 Hyperopisus bebe | reverse complement strand
CGCCATGCATGTTGTCACAGGGGCATTGGCCCCCCTAGAACCACCCCTGGTGACAGACCCATTAAAGGTCCTGCAGCACTGGAATGCTCTTCAGTATAGTAGCCAGGATGTTGACAGGACCGGTCCAGATGGGCTCAGGCCCGACCCAGGGCCCCATGGGAGGTATGGAACCAGACGGTGTCTGGGATGCTGGGGACAGGAGCAACCTGGAAACCCCCCATTTCCATTGTCTCCACGACAGACGGACAGGCAGATTCAATAAAGACCCAGCTGGGAGCTCGTAGTGGGATCCTCCTCCTCAGCAATGACGGGGAGATGTCAGGAAGCACCCAGTGGGGGCTGGTGGGGGGGTCTGTGTGCCCTTGTGTGTGTTAGAGTGAATATATGACTGATTGGATCCCCCCCGCATTACAGTAGACATGTACTAATGCTCGATTGCTTTCCTCTCACCGTGACGTGAAGAACCATTGAGACCACCTCCATCGCGGGACCTGGAACAGCCGTGACCCATGGCAGGTGGGGCCTGCATCTTCCGCCTTGGCCGAGAAGCCCTGTGTTGGTGGCTGGGCTCGGCATTCATGAGGACGGCTCACGAATACTGATGAGGAGCAGGTGCAGGAGGAGAAACGGGGAGGTGCATTCCTGAGCCCACAGATGGACACATAATACCCACAAACACATGTACACACATACACCAGCGGAGAAACTAGAGTCTACAAGGTACGTTTCACTTATACAGATACCCTGTACCTAATAAAGAATTTTAAATCAGTTGCTACATTCCCCTTCAGCCCGGACTAGTAGGGTGTATGAGGGGCGGGGAATGTGGTCTTTACTCGAGTCACTCATTGGCTGGAGAGAAGGAGGGGAGGAGCTTCCACCACTGGTGCTGCAGCAGGCAAACAGAGAGCAAGAGAGAGAGAGAGAGAGAGAGAGGGCAAGCAGGAGACACGCTACATCAGGGACACAGTGTTGTGAGAGACATTTGAGCTGAGCTGCTGACTGCGTCTCTACCACAGAGTCCGTGGGATCGCGGCGGCTTTTCACCCCCGACAGACTGTGGCCTCTGCTTCGAAACGCCAACTTCTTCATATGGCCATTTACTCTGGCAGTGCTGGGGCGCTGTTGTTGTGGAGGACAGGGTGTGTGTTTGCGTTTTGCCCGCTTAAGTTTGTGCTATGGGATCTCTGGCCCCGGCTCATTCCTCCGGATTGGAGTGTAGGTGCGACGTCGTCCGGGAGTTCTTCTTAAAGGAGGCCCCCTTGCCGACCCTCCAGAACTGACTACTGAAGGTTGGTAACGGTTGGGAGAACTGGAGGCAAACTTCTGTCCTCCTCTTTCCTCCACCTTCATCACCAGCTCGGGGCAGGAAGGCATCTTTTACTTCTCCTTAAGGGTTTTTTTTTCCCCAAGCCTCCAGCATGAAAGGCTACCGAAAGCACCGCTGCCCCGGCCTCTTATAGAACAGAGGCTGGGGCATCAAGAGTGGGGGAGCTGGGGCAATAAATAGAAGAGCTTTTTGGAGGACAGGGGAAGCAGACGGAGAGGGACGGGCAGTGTGGTTTTGCAGCCATGCAGAACTGACGACGCGTCCAAAAATGAACTCCTCCTCTGCTGTTAACCAGAGCGACCCCTGTTTCTGCCTCCTGGGCGTGGGATACCTCCCGAACCTCAACACCTGTGTGCTGGAGTTGGCCGTCATCCTCTTCCTCACCGTGCTCATCATCGCTGGCAACCTGGTGGTCATCTTCGTCTTCCACTGCGCCCCCCTGCTCAACCACCACACCACCAGCTGCTTCATCCAGACCATGGCCTACGCGGACCTGCTGGTGGGCGTCAGCTGTGTGGTGCCCTCGCTCTCGCTGCTGCACTACCTGGGCAGCCAGAATGAGGAGATCACCTGCAAGATATTCGGCTACCTGGTTTCAGTGCTGAAGAGCGTTTCCATGGCGTCGTTGGCCTGCATCAGCGTGGACCGCTACGTCGCCATCACCCGACCGCTGTCCTACACCACGCTGGTCACGCCGTGCCGGCTGCGCGGCTGCATCGCAGTTGTCTGGCTTTACTCCGGCCTCGTCTTCCTGCCCTCCTTCTTCGGCTGGGGCAAGCCGGGTTACCACGGCGACATCTTCCGGTGGTGCGCCGAGTCATGGCAGACCAACGCGCACTACACTTCCTCCATAGTGGCGCTGCTGTACGCGCCAGCCTCTGTCACCGTCTGCTTCACCTATGGCAACATCTTCCGGATCTGCCAGCAGCATACGCGCGACATGGCGGAGAGGCGTCTGCGTTTCGGTCCGCAGGACTGCGGCGCCGGTGACGGCCAGCCATGTCCGGACCGGCGCTACGCTATGGTGCTCTTCCGCATCACCAGCGTCTTCTACATCCTGTGGCTGCCCTACATCCTGTACTTCCTGTTGGAGAGCTCCGGGATCTACCGCAACCCGGTGGTCTCCTTCCTCACCACCTGGCTGGCCATCAGCAACAGCTTCTGCAACTGCCTCATCTACAGCCTCTCCAACAGCGTCTTCCGTCGGGGTCTGTGCCGACTCTCGGCGGTGCTGTGTGCCCCATGTGGGCGGCATGTAGAGGGCAAGAAGCCCCCGGTGTCCTGTGCCATACGTGCTACCTGCCACGCTTAGGACTGGCCGGTAACCACCCCCACTGGAGACACGCTCAGCTGCTCGCCTTTCCCGTCTGTGATTCACAGAGGGTGTCCCGTGAGCTAAGGTAGATCGCTGCTGTGAGTTTCGGCAGCTGGCTCGGCTCTTTGCTCACAGCTCTGTGCGAGATGAGGTCAGGTGACTGAAGCGAGAAGAATAAGGAAACAGTTTGTGCCTCTCATGTTGAGAGCATCCTCTGAAAAGCGCCCGAAAAAAAAAAACAATGTCGATTCCCAGACGAAGACTCGATTTACAGCCTACTGATGCAAATGTGATCTGTGACTCTTTTTTATAGCATAATTGTATATCGGTGTTTTTTTATGTTTTTGTTGTGAACCTTTCAGGGTGCTGCTTTATGAAGTAAAAGCACAAAAAAGCTGTCGTGCTATAATTTGTATCTTGCAAGCATCTTTCAGTGACGGCAGATACACTCGGTCACACGAGACGTGCGAGACGTGACATCCCATCTTCCGGTGCCGATGTTGTGATAGCTGAGCTTCACGCTTCGTGAGGGAGAGTGCAGGGCTGTGAGTGTGAACTCCTAGGAGTGGCTGGGTTAAGGATGTTCACTCATTTTCTTGTCATTCCCTTTTTATGAGCCAGCATCTTCTGGGTGGGCTAGTCGTTGCATTGCTGTGTTTCAGAATAAAAGGCCATTAATCTCTGTCAGTTTTAAGCGGCAGAGCTGAACTCATTTCAGTTGATACTGTGCATGAAGAATTAGCAGTACAAACAATCAGGCCGAGACGTTTG
This sequence comes from Hyperopisus bebe, assembly GCA_026777045.1. Classification (NCBI taxonomy): domain Eukaryota; kingdom Metazoa; phylum Chordata; class Actinopteri; order Osteoglossiformes; family Mormyridae; genus Hyperopisus; species Hyperopisus bebe. The sequence continues at coordinate 32,372,101 of JAODJW010000040.1, read as the reverse complement.
TTCATTTCTGAGATGTTTATTGTATTAAAGTTATTAAAAACCCCAGACCTTGAAGAGGCTGAACACTTAATGAAATGAAAACAGAACTATAATAATCTTGTATTTGGGCAATAAATTGCTTTTAATATCATTGCTTTACTTACATGTACGCCTGTTTAAGACAAGCCCTCTTATTTTTACAAAATGTTTCCTCGTTTAAAATTATAACTAGACTTAGATTTTATTGCTGCTTTTTGAGGTAATTTGCTTATATTAAGCAACCTCTCCTTAATTTAAACATATTTGGTCTTTTTTAAATAGTTTTTTTTACGGTACATACTCTGGCTTATTCTGGCCTCTACACACTGAAATAGATCAAGGGCAACATGAGAACCACATGATCTTAATTTTTTTTAACAATTTGTTGGTTTGACTGTTTACATTAAGGCGCTGAACTGTATATAATCCATCCATCTTCTAGGTATTTTTTTCAGGGTGAGGCTTGCAGACACTTCAGATAAAATTGCACGTAATTAAAAATACACACATATGCCACATACAAGCAGACACACACAGAGACACTCAGACACACACAAGGATCATGTGTTGGGGCTGAGAAGGTCTGCTGGCTGTACATCAGGAACTCGAATATATACATCAGATCGCTCGGCTTCCGGACTGGCTTGCATTTCAACATTAAGCAGGTATGCGCCACCTTGCTTTGGAGCCAGATTTTATTTTTTAAAGACAGATCACACCTAGTTTTTTTTAGTGTTCTTCTACCAGGCCAAAAAATAATTTATTTTGAGTAATACTCGGCTTCCAAAAACTGAAATTGTATTTATGATGAAATATGATGTGTCAGTGTAAGCCTCGCTCACATGGGCTGTGTTATGTTGTTTGCTGATGAGGAACCTCAAACGCGCTCCCATTCTGAAGTCTCTGCCGCTGTTTACCAACACACATTCTCAGAGGAAGAGGACCAAACCTAAAAAAGACCTGGAGGCAAAAATAAACCTGTTACTTGCATAATAAATTTTTCTGTCATTTTAAAAATGTAGATTAACGTGTTTATATCTGCACTTTGAATTGTGAGCTGGATTGCAAGGGACTGATTAGCCTTGTTGGCCCTGAATTGTTCTTGATAAATATATTAGACTATGTTATTGACTTTGCCGTCTCCCAAAGACAACAACGGAGAAATATCGAGAAATACTGAAGACCCACTTTTGCCTCCAGAAGCTTTTGATGAGTTGCGTGTTCAGTGAAGCCTTTCTATATGTCACTGCTCTGCTGAGCTGCTGTTTTTGTACTTGCGTCCTTCCTGTTAGCTATGACGGGTCTGGCTGCGGGTCGTGGACACGCCATTCAAGGCGGTGGGTCTTCATTGAATTTCCCGTCGGCCCCAGGTCCCATTCGAAGTCTGATGGAGTGGGAAGCAAGCATGGGGGGTTTCTGGAAGACTTTTGTTGGAGGAAGGGTATGACCAACGTGGAATCACAAGTTTTGTGAAAACAGACAACCATCTGCTTTACATGACAGACATGAATATCGGCAGCCCTCCAGATTTCGGTGATAGGTGACTCTGGTGCGAATTTCAGCATAATAGGAGCAAAATGCTTGAGTACTGCAAAATATTTATTTTTGGACCACACATGAATGGGAACAGTTCCGGAGAGCATGTGTCCGCACACCCCCTTCTTGCTATGGACACTATGGGATGCCTTTCAGGCTGATTTTCATTTTTAGTAATGACTTGAAATGAGGAGTGTTTGCTACACGTGCCAGATTTTCAACAGACTCTAGCAGTTACTGAGAATGCATTACACACAAGGGCATAACTTTGGGTTGAGTATTGGGGGGAGGGGGGAGGTCTCCACTCATTTAAGGGGGTCCAGGGGGTTGTATTGGCTGGTTTTGATTATCCCTCATAATTTATTCCCATGATCGCTCATATTTAAATACTAAGGAATGAGAACTAAATGAAAGATTAAGCAAAGCACCGATAAATATTGTGAGAATTTGTCATCATGGCATCTTAATATTACAGATAGTAAATAAACCAGGGCGTTGTAATAACTTTAGGCAGACTGACATGATTTATATGTTACTTTGTGGAGCATTGTAAGAGCATAGTCAAGTTCCACGTTATTCTTGCAACTTTTTCAGAATCCTAAATTCAGTCTGGGTAAGATCCCCGGAAGTTAGACAACTCAATTGCCGTATAGATTCAACTCTCATTTTCAAAGGGTATTGAATGTTTCAAAACTTTGTGTGACACTGAAACTGCAAGCTTCCATTGTAAGATCTTCACGTGTTTAAGGACAGAGTTGCACAGATGCGGTCAACTGAAATTGCGCTCACTGGACACTGAATCAAACACTCTCGTCTATAGTAAGCATCATAATTTCACCAAAATCCCATGTGCCGCCATTATCATTCAAAATCTTAAAAGAATCCAGTTTATAAACAGATAAATAGGGACTGTAAGTGCCTGGTTATCCTGATATGGATAAACACTTTGTAGGTGCATTTCGAAGGAGCCGTATCGGGTTCTGCGATGACTGAGAGCTGGTGTTGTGTAGATGCCGGGCCACTTGCTCCAGGACATAATATCCATTCGTACGTCTGGGATAAAGGGGTATAATTGTGAGCTATGCAAAGTCACTGTAATATAAATGCTGTACTGTAATGACATAGCGTTTCTTGTGTTTTTCTTATACGCAGTAAATGGCATCTAGCGCCAGGGGCCAGCTGGGTTCCCAGCAGTGCGCACTGTGACAGGCTGTCCCAGTGAGTACAGTGGGCTTTTTCTCTTCCTGTGGGAAAATTGTGCTGTTGTCAGAATCAGACAGGAGTGGAGGGCCTTTCGGGACCCAGGGGACCCCGGCCTTGCCTCTGACCCACGACGCAGTGCCATATTAGGACCCGGACCTGACAGGAGTTGATTCTTGGGAGCCTGTGTGTCTGTACTGGAACGCCGTGTCCCCTGGGTTACAGGAAAATCCCCCCACACCCCGCCCCCTGCCTCCTGCCCCCAGGACTGCAGTGCACTGGTACCACTGACATTGGAACGAATTAAAAACAGTGTTTCTGTGAAATAGTAACTTGCAGCTAATAAAATGCACATGATCCAAGCTTTTTTAAAAAAATGGAAACAATTATTGTGCAAAGTTTTGCTCTTTTTTGATGTTCCTGTCTAGTTGTTGACAGAGGGGAGTTCAAAAATGGAGCAGGAGGACGGCAGCTTGGAGAGGTACGATTGTGTTTCCCAGATGTTTGTTCAGTGGAATTTGAGTAGCCTGCATTTTATCCTTAATGAGCAAAAATCCCGAGCATGAAGAATCATTCCCCTGGGAGGCAGTCATTCCTCAGTCCTTCCAGGACGGCTGCTGACAGGCCAGTGTGCCACTCTGCTCACTGCCTACCTCTCACTGCACACTGGATATCACCGTCTCCCCTGTCTCTCTGCTCCTGACCTGGGCTCCCCGAGTCATTGATATAGATTTTGTTTCAAGCACTGTAGTGGCCACAGGCTGTGTCTACAGACCCCCACCCAAACGGAGAGTGGAGACAGTACTCAGAGCCAGAGACCACTTCCTGCTGGACCAGCAGGAGAACCAGACCTCTTCCATGTCTGAAATGGTGTGAAGAATAATCTTTCACTGGCTTCTTTGGTTGTTTGTTTATTGATTTATTTGACAGGAACGATGCATATTGATAACATTGCTGTAAACAGCAATAAATAAAGTGAAACTTAATCTTAATATTCTAGAGTTAGCCAAAAGGCTAGTTTCATGCGTAATTCCTGGGTTCTCCTCTTTGTTATGAGAATAGCAGATACATCTTCAATCCAATAAAATACAAAACCATACTGTACAATAAAAGCAAAGAAAAACTTGAATCTTCTTGATATATTCAATGTAATTGAAAAATAAATGCACATATAATAACAAAACAACGACAACAACAACAAAATTATTATTATTATTAATAATAATAATAATGATAATAATAATAATAATAATAATAATAATAAAGCATAGTCTACTTTCAATTTGCTGATTGTTGCTATTTTTCCTGTAATTCTTAACATCTTGTGTGTTTATCCACAATGTGATCAAAACCTGTTATTTTGATTTTGTGGGGACCATTTTTTTCGGTCCCCACAAGGGAAACTCAAAATATCTGTCATTGCAGTCAAAAAAACAAAGAGAGTCAAATGTCTTGCATTTTGTTTGGTTATTTATGGTTAAGGTTAGGGCTGGGTAGGGGTTAAGGCTGTCATTGTTGGGATTAGGGTTTTTCCCATAGAAAAGAATGGACGGTCCCCACAAAGATATGAATATAAACGTGGTGTTTGCTTTTCCTTTCTTAGAGAGGACAAGCAAGAGAAAGCTTACACTGGTGCCCCCCTCCCCAGTCAAGCCTCACAGGTCCCCCCTCTACCAACACAGCAGCTCTGAGACTTGCTTCTTCTGCAGAAGAATGCCAGAACGTCGAGGAGCACATGGGAATGTGACACTAGTAAACAGTTCATCAGTTAAAAAGCACAATTCCAGCTTATCTTTAGGTCCCTGCAGTGGTAGAATAGCCCTGATCTGAATAGTATCAGTCTTTCCTGATACGAAGTCCAGCTGAAGGTCTCCTTCAGAACATGTTGTTTGGAACTTTGAAACACTTTTAAACTGACAATGTATCATGTGGCTTATCATAAAGAAACCATCCTTCTGCGCTGAAAAAGGCTTCATGCATGACACTTGCTGAGCTGCACAAACACACATCTGCCCAAGGACCGATGCATCACTCAGACAGAACTTGATCTCAATCCCATTTATTTCTGCGGAGAAAAATTCTGTTAGTGTCCTCTATTAGAGTGTTGGACCAAATCCAAGAATAACCCAAAGTGATACGACAATCAAGTGTTTTACTTCCAATAAATCACATCACTGTAAATAAACTGCACTGAAAGCTTACCGACATAGAATTAGTTTCTGTATTTCATAAGAAAGCTACATGTAACTATGAATATATTAAACTTGAAATGTCTTTGGGGTGCAATGCGTGCCTTTCTAGCTAAATGTTAAAAAAATATCCACATAAAGGGCAGAATAACTTGACATTTCTTAAGTTGGAATTTAAGGAAAGTATTTTCATTGGAATGTAATCAGCACTGATGATATGTGCCAAGTGTACAATACATAAAAATGACTGAAAAACTATTTAACCATTTAAGCTTCCAGCTCTCCGTCCAGGTATCAGGTTTCTAGTGAATCTAGCAAACTGGCAACCATGTGAGAAATCAACCCCCAACAGAAGATTCTTGTTTTAGGCACAGAAGGAGATAAATAGCATCTGGTATTCTCACTTAGGAAGGAACCTTTCGCTGTGATGTTTATAGGATGAGGATATTCGCTGGCGAGTTCCTGAGTGTCTCTGGGCTAGTGAGGCGTCACCCAGTGAACCTTCGGACAACACGACTGTCAAATATGGCTCTCATGTCATTTTGAGGCAGAAGCATTGGTGGGTAATCTATAGGTGGGTGGTGTGTGGCCCTGTTGGATAGAACCCTGTACCCATGATCAGAAAGTCACTGGTTGAATTCCTACGGCTGGCAGAGGGATGTAATCATTGGTTCCTTGAGGAAGAGGCCCTCAACTCAAGAAGGTTCCAGGGACACTACTGGACTTCGGAAGTGCTGCTAAATGGGAAAAAAAAAAATAACAGTACACATAAACCAGTACCGATCAACAGAAAGATGTTCATATGCAAAACTAGATTTTCATACTGGAAAGTTTAAATGTGCAGGAGTGCGCTGATCACATTAAATAATGGTGATTCACTCAAGAATATCTCGGCTAGAGCAGTGAAAAGACAGAATTTCAGCTGGTGAAACACATTCATCAAGAATTGTACCAAATAAGACGGTCATACACTTTCCAGTGGTAAGAGATCTCTGGACAGAAATCGCCAGTGGTTTGGTTTCAAACTCCTTAGCAGCAGGAGAATATAAACATGGTTTAAGCTCATGGGTAATGGCGCGTCACGCTGAGCTCCCTCATGCTTCACAGCACTTCCCTCTGATTAGTTTCTTGTCAGGACGGATGGTTCTGGAATTGATAACAAGTAGGCATTGCGTTCATTACTAGCTGATCTGGAAATGAGGCCAACCTGGCAGTTGGATCTCGATATCAGACAAAAGGGGGCGCCATGGAAACTGTGGAGGAATTGTCTTTTTCTGGTACGTTCTTCAGTGACTCCACACGTGTCCGGCTTTTACATCCCTATCACACTCTGGGCGCATTTGCACATCGTCATGAGTACAAATTACAATACGCGCTTGAGGTTCCTGAAAAATACAGAGTGAAATGATAGCGTGATACTGTTTTTTATGCATGTGCACCATTGTACCAGTACATGCTAACATCGGTGCAATGTAGTCATTTTGCAAGAGTCATGTGACTCATTTCAGCTGTATCCTGTGGGCTCCTTCTGTGGGTCTGAGAAACACAAACGATCACTTTGCTCTTGTTGGTTCGGGTCATCAGCTTTTTTGTTTCTTAACCCCAATGAACAACATTTTTCACATCCACATAAATGTCAAGAATGGATGCAAATACCCTTAGAGATGTGTCAATGACACCAACATCAGGTGTAGTGGCAATTTTTTTCTGGTCATTTGACCAGCCACTGAAAGATGGCATAGTCTGATTTTGTGGGTCTCTGCTCCGAAACTTATCATTTAAAATGTTCTTTTGTCCAAAGCGGCATACAAGTGTGGAAAGCAGCACATTATCTCTATGGAACTCCAAGAGTCTAGGCATTTGAGACCTACACTTTTGAGTTTGTACCTGCCGGCAATTTGAGTGGAGATTCATTACTATTCAGAAAGTAGGACAATGTGTCCTGCGTTTGCACCAGCGCAACTGAAACCCAACAAGTATATAAGGATTTTCTTAGTTGTTCCTGCCACTCAGAAGTTTCAGTAATTTTGAAGGTGCGGTAGAATAACACGAATAACAATTTTACATACTTAAACTGTTTCTGGTACTACCATTCTATATTTTAGCTGTATTATTATTGTTTTCAAACATTAGTTATTCTTCTTATGAAGAGTTTGACATTTGTTCAAATAGTGTCCTGAGATAATAAAGCTACTGGCCTCAAAATAATAGTCTCATGACTATTTTAGAGCAGAAGAAAACATTTTAAGGGATGGTACGGTGGTTAGTTATGTTGCCTGGCACCCGTTGGACACGGGTTTGAGTCTCTGCCTTAGCTCCATGTCTGTGGAGCTTGCATCTTCTCCCCATGTTGTTGTGGGAGCTCCTCTGGGTTCTCCAGCTCTCCCCACAGCCCCAAAAACATGCTGATGTTAATTGGTGTTGCCAAAAATGGATGAAAGAAACCATCAAAGACAAATCCATTGGCCATAACAACAAAGTACAAAGAGACATTCAACCTTGTTTCACACTTGGAAAAATTCAGCAAAATGAGCAGGAATTTAATTTTCGGTCATAATGGGGCCACTGTATACGAGGAAAGCCCAGGTGCGATGCGGCTCATTGGGTGACACTCTAAGACAGGGACAGTCAGAGACAGGCAGTGTCTCTGTACCTTCTGGGAAAGATACTGTCTACATGCTGAGAGAGTCCCAGAGGGAAGGCAAAACTGCAGGCGAACTGTTTTTCCCCCCTGTTCTATTTCTCAAAGTTATAATTAGATCACAACTCAAAGATGAGACTTCCAGGGCCCCTGCTCTCATTTCGCAGCTCTTCTGGTGATAATTCATCTTTGAAAATCGCAGCTGGTTCATCCGGATCTAGTTTATTGCTTCGAGCTTATGGCATCTTTCTGTTTAATGAAACAGGGAATGATTCCAAACGGAATCGATTCACTGAATGGAAGTGTGAAAAAGATCTGGAATGAAACAGACGGCGGGCTTTTCTTGCCCACCCCCCGTCCCTCTCATACCACCACAATTTGTGTGTATCTCTTTGAGTTAGCGCAGAATGTCATAATCCCTTAGGCTCGATTAACTCAGTCTCCCGTCCGGAGGGACAGTGAGTGTACTTTGAAGAAGGACCAGACATTGTGGTAATAGTGTGCAGCCAATCTCATGTGAGTTTGCCATGGACACTGACGTCAAGACAAGGGTCTGATTAGTTCCCCGTGCTGGAACCAGCACACAGTAAGCTAATTGTGCTACTGCACGGAGGCATCAAGCCACAGCCTGGCCTTTACCTTGAATGGCTGCTACTTATTTTAGTACTAAAAAAAGTCTTTCTGTTTTTAGTCATAGCAGACACTTGATTTAAAGTACAGATAAAAAATTAAATAAGATATGATGTTAAGGTTGTCCCACGTGAAAAGCGAGGATACTATGTAGTGCATTGACTTTCATATATTCCTATTAGTTACTACTCACAGTATGAAATATGCGGCAACTGAAAACTCAACAGCTGAGTTGGCATTTCTCCACAGCAATACGAAAAAGGGGATTAATGAATCGGCCACGTTTTACTTAATCTTTCTTCCATAAGTCATGGAAGTCATGAAAATTTGGAAGCACCCTTTTAAATATTTACTTCTTGTTAGTATTACTGAAGCAGTCATAGGCTGCTTTGTATTCAGATTGCAGAAAGCATTGTTGAAATAGTTTGAATCGTTTACATTCAGGTTCATATTTAGGGAATATTTCTAGGTGCTTACAGGTCTAGGTTCTGGATGTTACTTTCACTGAACATAAACCTTAGCACGCCAGCATCATACTCTGGCTGAACTGAAAGGTTCCGTCTTGAGCACCTCTGCTCTGATCCAAAGGCACTGAAAGATTTGAGTCACCAGCACCGGTGCCCTCAGCAGATTCTACGCGATTTCTAATCCCATAGGAGAGCATGGAGCATTCAACCAGGCTTCTGGGCCGCAGTGCGATTTTTCTGCTCGAGTTTTAATTTCACAGCAGTAATCACGCCAGCATTAGCAATGTGTTTTGCCTGCTGGAAAAAAACCAGAAACCTAATGATGTTAACTGTGACTCGCTTGCGTCTCGGAAGCTGGTGCTGCTCAGCTCTGAGCCTGGAGGTCAGAGGGATCCATTTATCAGCTAGACAACAGCGGGCAGTTAAGTTGGCTCATGTATTTCCCAGAGCAAAAAAGACAGAATTAATGTGAAATAGTTTCACACTACAGCAGTATGAAGGCAACATGTAATGTGTGTGCATGTGTGTGTGTCAGAGTGAAAAAGAAAGAGAGAACAGCAGGAGATCGGTGTTCGTGTTATTTTTGGCTTGTGTGTTTGCATACATTTTTATTCTTTAAAAGTACTTCATTAAATCCTTGCGACACGTGAGACGCTAACATGCTCCTTTTGGCAGGTTAGAAAGTTAATTTGTTTCATCTAGAATTATTTTTAACCCGCCTCCCCTGTATCCCCCCCCCCTCATCCTGCTCATAACTCATTTTCAGGGTCTTTTTGCAGGAGTAACTCCATGACTATACAATGCCAATGAAACACACAGGAGTTGCACGCACCAAAGTGAGGCCTATGTATTTTCCATGCTGTCCACCACATAAATGAACTGAATGGCGACTTGGGTGACGTTCTGCTTATAGTGCTACCAAGGTGCATAAAATTACGTGATCTAAACTTTAAGAACTTTCTTAGCATGATTAAATGTGCTTCGGTACATTAGAAATAGTTACAGATATTTATAACCTGCCCTGTAAGGATTAACACAAGGAAAATGCGAAACCAGAAAGCATTAATGGCCAGCGCAGCCCTTGGGTGACCCAGCTTTGGTTGTGCGTCCGTTTTCCCTGTGCTTATACTGAAATGGGTTTTTACCACTTCAGTACCTTTACTACACTCCTACATTATATCATTTATATCCTGCTTGCTGTAATGAGAAAAAAGTGATAAATGATGAAAATATAAATATATGAAGCACCATAATTTTGATGGGATGGCAATAAGTTTTGCATTTTTTATCCTAGAAGGGCAAGTCTCTGTTTTCAGTGGAGTTCAGTGGGGAACTGCTCTCTTCCTGCTAATTTATTGCTTTCTTCTCTGGGACCTTTCCAATGTGAGTTATAGCTAGCACACCCTAGTGCAGTTCAAGTGTTGCACACTCCTACCCATACGTGCTCACTGCTTTTCACAGGCATTCTTTAGTTTACCTGAGGGAAGCTGCCTTGAGTGACTTCCACAAAACTAAAGAGAAATGCTGACACCTTGTGGCTACATGGTGGAATAACCATGTCCATGGCACTCTTTCCCCAAGGGGCTTCAGAAGAGTGAGGTCAGCCACCAAGGGCCAGAGGAGCCAGCAGGGGGGAAGCTGCCTGCATTTTTTTTCTTCAGATTCCACTCACCGTTTTATTGCTAAGAAAAGTATCATTTCAGCAACCTGGGAGCAAAAATAACTAAATAATCTGAAATGGGATGCATTTTCTATGTGTCATTTCCAGCAGCTCTGCTCTGTTTATTTCATTCCCCGTCTCGCTGGGCGCTTTTTCACTCTCATTTTTATTGGACAGTTCACTGTGCGGCACATATGCGCAGGCACAGACGGACTAATTGCAGACACGACTGCCTGAAGGGTTCAGCTCACAGTTATTAGGATCTAAGACAGACAACAGCTTGATTAACAAGCTCATCACTGTGCTGCGATAACATCTATTTTGTCTCTGTTACGGATTGCTGCTTCTCACACTGTCGCGTTAATTTTCTGTATCACTCTTTTGACATCCCCATGTGTTCTGTGGCTGGGACAGATTCAGCATGACTCTGAGTCATACATGGCAACCAAGCTGCAGTCAAAATAGTGAGGTGGATGATAACGACAACAGAAAAAACACCTTACAATTTTGTGAAGCATGTGGAGCGGGTGGCGGTGCAGCACGTCAGAACTTTGCTGGGTTTGGATGCATGACAACCCATCAGATGGAGACATGGGCTAAAACCATGAGACTTGACACCTGACACCTATGCCGACTTGCCTAATGGGAAGTAACACGTGGCTTTTTCGATCGCCTGATAGCCACACAGTCTGAGTAAACAGATTAACAGTAGTAGCATTAGGGGGAAACACTAGCCTCTGGTCATGCTGTCTTACAAGAAACCTTCCTTCCCAGCAGGTCATCTATTATTTAACAGCATGGGATGAGTGCACGTTTTAGAGGACTTTTGATCGACATGCTCCCCTTCCCACCAGCAGGGGGCACAGCTGTTCCTTGCCGTGTTCTGTCTCAGTGCGGAATATCAACAAAACCCCAGCTCAGGTCTCCACCCCATTGCTTGGTGCCCATCTAATGGAGACTGACAGCTCTTGAGGTGGTATGTTTGTCTTAAAGCATCAATTGCAGGCTTTGAGTCTCTTTACTGCTGTGATCTTAGAAGTGAATTAGGGAAAACACTAATGGGGCCTGCTCAGATATCTGTCTCCATTGTTTTTTTTCCCAGAACCTTTATCAATGGGTGAGGAGCAAAATACACATCTGCAGGATATCACCTGGCTCCTGGCTGGATGATGAACACAACCACATCTTTCATAAGCATAATTTATCTACTACACCAAGCCTCAAGCCGCATACAAAGGGCATCCTATTCATTTTCTTATATAAAAGTTTTTTTTTCCCAGTAGGTTTTTACCTTTTTGATAAATATATTCCAGTGCACACATACCACACTAAATATCCATCAAATTTAAATGCTGAAAAAACTAGTAAAGCATCAAGATTTTCAAGTAAAATCTGAAAATCTGGTCATCATGGAACCAAATCTCCTTATCTTTTTTCAATCCCTAGGAAACGTGATTTATTTTAATTGAGCTAGCAAATTAGATATTTGACTTTTGTACAACCTTGAGTGCACCGTCTTCTGAAGAACCGTGGATTCCTCTCTAGAGAATCTGCAAGCAAACCCACCCTTTCATTTGGAAATGAGGACAGACACATGGCATGAATGTCATACAGTTCACTGCATCCTCCACATTCACAAAGTGACAATAAAAATGAACCTAGCTTGCAAAAGTGACAACAGGCAACACATCACTTAAGGAAAACAGAATAAATTGTGCCCAAGTTTATACACAGAACAGTATTTTTTAGAGATCATTGTCAATTTTTATACCTGTGGAAATAAGTTACTTGAGGTGCTTTTAATAGCATAGATTTTTAGGTATTTTTTCTTACACCACAGTGCCCCAATGCATCAGTAGCTACTAGTTGATGTACATATTTTGAGCGATTTAAAATGTTCAGGTTTGTAATGTCAGCGGCATCTGCAGCTAGGGGGCGTTACATCAGCTTAACAAGAGTATTACATTTACCAGTGCTGGGCGAAAAGAGACCCCGTTTTGGGACACACTTCGTTTCATTCAGTGCACCTAAAAGATTGGTTCACCAACTCGTTCAATGGCACTTCCTCTTTGCACAATATAGATCTGAAAGACTAATTTTCCGATATGTAGCAAAAGCCTATTACTTAGGATTAGGGAGTTAAATTAGTTTTATCTCCAGAAAATGTTGCATCTCTAAAAATTAATTCCAGTATTTCGTGTTTGATCCATGTTCTCCAGAGGAGGCCGTAACATCTGCAAGCTCAGCAAGTGGCACACAGAGGTCATCACAACCCTAATCCTAAACCTAAACCGAAACCTAGACCTAAGCCTAAGTCAAAGCACATTGAACCTTGCAGAAATACCACCAGCTCTCACCCCTGAGAATGAGGGGACGGCGTTTCAGCTTCCGTTACCAAAAGGATGCTTTGTCCCAAACTTCTCCTCCACCTCAGTTGTTTTTAGCTCTTTGTCATGCAACTCTGCACCAGGGTTGCATAAGGTTGCGGCTTGCTTCTCTGCTACTCCGTTTCCTGTATTCCACTTCTTGCATATTCTGGGCCCGGTCTAGTTCGATACAGCTCTGACAATGTCATAACCTTGCCATTCTGAGAAGCAAAACCAAGGAGATTGTATTACATACATTAAACTCCCAGAAGACTGATTGCTGACTGACTGACAAAAATAAATAAATCATTATCAAAATATTTGAAGGAAGTTTTCAAAAGTATCTTAGCACATAGAATTGAATACAATAATTCACATAGTTGACCTGTATGCTTGATTGCTTTTTATTCTGTAATTAGAAGAGAGGCAAAGTCCTCTTTCTTGGTTTCTAGGGCATTTTGCAGGCTAACAGATCTTTAAAAGGCTCCATGTTGGTATTTGGCCCATGAACGATTCGAGGCTTCCCGTTCTGCACAGGAGTAATCAGTAATAGTGTCGTCGGGACTCGCTGCTGGTGACAGGTCAGTGAAGCTGCAGCAGACCCATCCAGGTGTGTCTGAGCGTGCGGACGTGTCTGCGCCTTCGTCGTACGTCTGTAAACACGAGCGCACGTGACCAAAATGTTGCTGGTATCTTGTGTTGAGCTTGAGCAGCTTACTAGAGTACCTTCGGTCGTGCATCTCTTTAGAAAAGGGACGACATGATGGCTTCAGTACCCTTACAGCACTGAGGTGTGATTCCCACCGTCACCCCGTCTGCAAGTGTGAATGTTCTCCTTGTGCTCCTCCCATAGCCCAAAGACACGTAGTTCAGCTAAATCGTATCTCTAAAATTGCTCTTAATTGTAATTTGAGTCAATATGCTGTGCAATGAACTGGCATCTTGTCCAGGGGTCCTCAGCCTTGTGTCCTATGCTGCCTGTAATGATGCAGGGGCTCCTGCACCGGCATCAAGGATAAGTGGCTGAAAGATGGCAGCATGTGTTTATGTTTACATGTATAAAGGCCAGCCGCATACAGTAAGCAAGGAATTACAGCTGATCAATGATAAATCATAAACTATGGCTATAAATGAACTAAGCCAATGATGGTGTCAGTGTAATTACAAGATATGAAGATGCTTTAGTTGTCAGAATCAGAAATTGTGTATTGTGTATTGAGTTTGGGTGACGTCTTCAGTAATACTCCAGGTTCCTGTCTTGGGGCAGGAACAAGAGATGACAGATGGGAAAGGGGAGCACGCATCCTTGCTTTATAGAAGATATGATGGCCACCGGGCCACAATCAGATGTGGATGCTGAGGATGAGAAGCTCTCCATGCTGACATTGTGATATCTACAAGCATGGGATTATAAATAGGCTATGCTATCCAGCTGGGGTATTCCAATCCAGCACACTGGAGAATGTTGTGTGTGAAGTGGTCGATTATCCTCTGGCTTCCCTCTTTGGTTCTGAAGGGGAGCTGAAAATGAAGTTTCCCGGTGAGGAATAAGCCAAGGAAGGGTCAGAGCTGGTCCATCACGGGCAGACTGTTCAAGCCGACCTGTCTGCTTGAAGATCTGCACCCGGTCCAAAGAGCGGCCAGGCAGACGGGAGGGTGTGTGGGTGAGCTCCGGACGCAGGAGTCAGACGCCTGCTGTCTGTGCTGTGGCCCGAGGAAATGAAAGGAGCAGTTCGTGGATCCTGCAGGACGGCTGGTAAAGTCTCCGGAGAAGGAATATGGGCCATTAACCCTCCCTGCAGATCAAACAGGGCTGGCGAATCCTCCGTTGCTCACTGCTCCTTAATTTGTCATCAAACATTCATCTGCACACAGCGGTCTCTCTTTATTTATTTAACGAGAAGCTGCGAGATGGGCGCCATTCCCTCGGACGGGGAGCGCGGAGAGGGCTGCATCCGCACGCGGCAGGAAAAAACGCGGCAGACGAGATCGAGAAAGCGGCCTGTGTCTCTGACAGAAGCCTGACACCAAGCACACAAACAATGTGGCTGTTTACTCTGGTACACAGAGTCACATGGGTAAGTTCTACAGGAGGCAGATCTTTCCAAGATACGACACAGGCTGACCCAAGAAACAAGAATTAATGCTCTTTTATGTGCTTCTGTGCCCCAGAGATGCCCATAACTAGTCTGTTTCCTCACCAATTCCTGAACTTTAGCCCTTTTATCCTTCATGTGAATCTTCCTTCTTCGACCTCAAACCAAAAGTGATTTTTCACAAAGCCCCGTCTACCATCACAGGAGACTTAAGATGTCTGGTTTATTTATGGTCTCAGAGGAAGACAATACTTCCCTAAAGCATGGTGCCTGATGCTCAGGGGGGTGGGGGGGGGGTGTCATCTTACACCACACAAACAATAGCATCAATACGCTGAGCGGGGAGCCTAGTAGCAGAGGGCGGGGGGAGCGATGTGAATAAAGGGAAATGGGTGACCTCTGATACCCTAACGCATCCAGCCCCACAATCCTGCACCATGGCTCCAACCATTGAACCAAACAGAAAATAAGCCTGACCAATTAGTGCCAGAAGCCGTCAGGGCTGTTTTCCGAATTGGGCCGGAGTGCGGCAGCTGCAGAGGCGCCCATCAGTGCACTAGAGGGCGCAAAAGTGCATTAGCTGCTGCTCTTCCTCATAAAGATTTCAAATATGAAGTCAACAAAACGTCATGGCCGAGTGATGAAAGCTCTCACAAGCACTCTAAATCAACACAAGACTGTCAAAAACCAAATGCGATCACGGATTTATGTATGCATGGTTTGTCAAATATATCTTTTATGTTATGTTTATCACCCAGTCATCTACAGTAACTGCTTCTCCTGGTAAAGGTCACAGGATGTGGGTCCGGGAGCCTTTACCAGGCAACACAGGGCAGAAGCCTGGGGTACACCCTGGATGGGATGCCAGTCCATCACAGGGCACAGGGCAGGGGTACACCCTGGATGGGATGCCAGTCCTTCACAGGGCACAGGGCAGGGGTACACCCTGGGTGGGATGCCAGCTCTTCACAGGGCACATGCACGTACTACCGGCTATACAGACATGCCAGTTCTCCTAACTGTGCACAGAGAGAAGCTGCTAACTCCACCCACAGAAAATGGAAACAGGATTTGAACCGAACCTTGAAGGTGCAAGACAACGATATCTGTGAGCCATGACACCAGACAGCGAAAAAATAGCCAACGACTTAGCATGACCCCCAGCACACCACAAGATCAGGTGAATACATGTCCAACACTGAACCTAGACTATCATCATATAAAATCGAGACGAGCTGGGATCACACAAAATTTCCAAGTCCCGCTGATTTTCTATTGTTTACATGTGATAATGGTGGCGAATGGAGTGAGATTTAGTTACAGTATGTAGCCCCCAGGTATCCGTCCCGTCACTTTGGGAAAACTGTCAGTTCACCATATCATAAATGTTATAACTCAGTGTTACAGCTCATTGCTCTTGTGCTGAGTGTAAATCTGTATGTGTAGGTATAGGTAGGTAAGCACATAGATAGGTAGACAGACACAGACACAGACAAGTAGATAAGTTGACAGACAGACAGATAATTTTATGCACTGCATTATGGACAACATTACTGGTCAGCATTAAGGTTATGCTACCGCATGACATTCTGACACCTACACCCTTCAGTTTCATTCCAGAATCATATGCAGGAAATTTCATCACATTTCCTGACAGGTCAACCATCTTTCGGCATGATCTAGCTCAGCGCCATATGTCAAAAATGGGGAGGAGTTTCATCAACAAGAAGAAAATCGAGGTTCTTTACAGGCCGGGAAACTCTCTGGATTTAAACCCTATAGAGAATCCGTGGTCAATCTGCAAGCAGCGCCTTTGTGGAATGAACTGTACCACAAAAGATAAGCTTATTCAGGTGTTAATTCCAGTATTGTACTGGGACCCCAGGATAAACAAAGACTGCTCAGAATGTTGGATTCTATGCCAAATTTCATCCAAATGTTACTAAGAAACTGAGGGGGTCGTATTATATATTGAATTGCTGCTTTGCTGAACTTATTTCAATTAATTTGCACAAGGGTGTATGTGCGACCACATATAAACAACATAGGGAAACTTCCTGTGCCGCTTTTAACGTACAACCTGCCTCCCAGCTTCCATCATACAGACATTCCATAAATTCCAGAGACTCCAGGGAGTATGACATCAAGGCAGCCCCACAACAGACATTATGTTTGCTGAATCTTTGAATTCTAAGAACATTCAATCATTTCTTAACGTCTGCAACACACACCATCAGGCATTGCATTGCGGGAGTGCCATTGAGAGCACTTATCCATGGATTTCTTTGAAGTTTAAGAAACATTCTTATCTATACAAGAAAAACTGAGAAACCAGTCTGAGATCCTATGAAACAGACCTTTCCCATAAGGCATGGGGCAAGACTGACCCTACGCTGGACGCTCAGGTTCTGTGAACCCAATCAAACTTCACAGAGCCCAGCTTGTCACTCCCAGCCCTGCATTATCCATACATAATGTTTGGCTCTGGGATGAGTAAGAGCAGCAACGTTCCTGCTCCTTAAGTCAGGGAGAAAATGCTGATGTAATTGCTGTTGCCGTTTGCTGTTCACGGCATCTAATGTCTGCATAATAGGACAGACTCTGCTCAAAGTTCACACCAGTCTATTCAACAAATTCCATACAAATCCCTGGTATTAAAGACAATCTTCTGCTGTTCTTAGGAAGTTGTCCCTGAATGTTCCTCTCATTCACACCTTGCCTCGTGGTCACACAGTGTAGCTTGTTCTGCTTCAGTGAACCATCAGGATCTCAGATTGAGGCCGAGACACAGGCAGCGGGGACCTATTGAGAAGGACCTGGGTTACACTAGGAGGGTGGAAAAACGTTTCATCATCATTTTTAGCTGTCGGCTAACAGCAAGAAAAGCATTTAAGACACTATAGCACCGGGATGGCGCACAAAAAATCCTATGATTTAATTGAAATCCATCCATCCATCTACCCACCCATCCATCCATCCCAGGGTCATGGGGAGTTAATAAAATATAAAGAATAACAGTGTGACATTATATACAGGTGTACACTCACCTAAAGGATTATTAGGAACACCATGCTAATACGGTGTTTGACCCCCTTTCGCCTTCAGAACTGCCTTA
>JAODJW010000040.1:32320050-32339173 GCA_026777045.1 Hyperopisus bebe | reverse complement strand
CTTCCTGAAACAGGTTCGTGAAAAGTGATCAGAGCAATATACACACTGAGGGCCCGCGCGTGAGAGAGCCTGTGTGCATGCACACACACAAACACACGCCAATGCAAACATGTATGCACACACGCTCACACGCCCCCACAAGAGCACACACACAGAACAATCCACGCATAGAAACAGTGCTATGCACGTACGCATCTTACACACACACACACACACACCACAGACAGAGTGCGACTTTGCTACTTGCACACGTTACCATGCCTGTAGGTCAGGTGACGCAGATGCGGCTTCTTCCCTCGCTGTCTCGCACTTGGCTCTGGCTGTGGGGCTGCCTGTGCTCTGAGTCAGGGCCCGGGTCCCCTGGCTCGACCTCCTCATGTGCTCCCCCTGGACCCGCCTCGCTGGACGCTCAGGCAGACTGAGAGGGGTGTTGCGTCCGGGTGCCACCCCCTTACTGGAAGGCAGAGGAGACTGATGAGGTTAGCAGTGCGTCCCCCTACCCTGTCCCAACCACTCCGCTAAATACTATGGGGCAAGACTTACGCTGACAAAAACAACTTACCAAAAAAAAAAAAAAAGGAACGAAACACCTAAGAAATCACAAGGAGCTGAACAATGTGCCCAGGAGCTCTGATTCAGTTCTGCACTTCCCTGACACCTCCTGCACCCACCCAAGATCTCATCCCAGCCATAGCTGGAGCCGTCAAGAAGCACACAGAGGAAAAGGCAGAAGAATCAAATCTCAAGTGCCCTTTGGCAGAATCAGGCGATTCTCCCACAATGAACAAGCTTGAGTGCACCTGTGGACTCAGCCTCCTGACTCAATTATATTTAGCCTCAGATAATACATGTACAACAAGCTGGAAGACATTTTCACCTTCTCACTACTCATTGCCGTGAGTGGCAGACTTGTCTCAACTTCTTCAATAAAAGGGTTACGCTGCATCTTGCATCTTGCTTCCCACCAGGCAAGCGTTGTGGTACTTTAGAGGCGAGAATAATCTACATTTGCACTTTTACGAGAAGGACATCAACGCCTTCATATCTAGCTGAATCTCTGTAACACAAGTACAATGGCCGAGGCAGCGTGGGGAGGCAGACTGCTGCTCACACTGTACTATGACTGAAACTCCAATCCATGACATCACTTACAGGAAATCCACATGTAGCCGGACTCCAACGGTGCAGGAAACAAGAGTCTGCAGTCAGATCAGACAAAGCATTTGACCATTATCAAGATCTCTTTAATAATCAGTCCCCATAGACAAATCACTCAGTAAATATACCATTACAGACTCACCACTTGCTATGATCGTTACAGTTTTATCTTTGTTGCCAAAGTTAACCTTCCGGATTTGCCATTAAGCTGCTGTCTTTTGTCCTCCATCCTTTTTTTCTGATCCAAACTCCCAGTATAATTTATATAAACCTGTGAATATTTATGAACGTCAGCCCGAGTTGTACTGCAATTTCATCTTTATTCATAGGAGTTAATAAAAACAAATTCCTTTCCAATGAACAGAGGTCTCACCAGCAATAGAATGAAAGGGACAAGGAGACAATAGGCTGTCCATAGACCATGCACATTTTTGAGACACTAATTTCATGGTAATTGATACACACTCACAGACCACTTTATTTGATATACCTTTGCCTCCAGAACCAGTTTAGGGGTTTGTGCATTCGGAGATGAATTTCTGCACACTAATGTTATTTTTGCACCGAGCTGTTATTTTTTTGCATTTTTGGCCTTGTCGTTAGCTTTAACGAGTATGCCCATTCCTCCCTGGCCTCCCTCATTAACAAAGTGCTTTCAGCCACAGAACAGCACCTGATTGGTTGCTTTTTGCCTACCACACCCAATCACCTTAAACTCTAGATAGCGTAATGTGTGGACATCCCAGGAGGGTGACTATTTCTGAGATTCTGGAATCAATTAGTCTTGAGCCAACAACTACATGACATTCAGAATTACTCAAAACATACGTCTTACCCCTTTGAGTTGCAGCCGCACGAGTCACTGTTTTGAGGAGCAGGGAGACGTACCCAATAAAGCGACCGCGAAGGACCTATGCTACGTAGAGAGTACAGGTACATGTTCAGGATGCAGCCGACACACCAGGAAGTCTGGAGGAGCGCTGACTCTTAATTGAACTCCTCCTGCTGCCGGGATCTACCAAAACATGGCTACTCAAGTGCCCTCCGGGGAGAAGGTGTCCTCTACACTGCTCTGCCTTTCTGAAGAATGACTCCATCCACTTAAAAACACCTTCAGCAACAAAGGACAAAGAATGCTGTGTCAGGAGAGTCTGGGGTCCTGGGGGACCGGGGAGGTTCCGTCAACAGAGCCAAACACACAACCTTTATTCCTGCATTCATTTAGGAGCTAAAAAGTGTGAAATACACTTACAGGAAATTTCTGCATATATCTATCCATTACAGGCTCACTGGCTCACTGGCGTATGCAAGCAAGGAGGCGGCCGGGTGATAATTTAATGAATTTCACTTGATCAACTGCATCTGGAGCTCAGAGACAGCAGATTTCTGAACATTGACGCTAAGATTATGCGGGTCTTAAATGCCGCAGCCCCCGATGCAGCCAGGGTGCGCGCTCAGCACATATTCCTCCCGTCAGGCTGGGTGGGCAAGAGACCCCGACTGCATCTTTAAATCCGCTGGCATTCCTCCAGGCTCTCTTTCCACATCCTTTCAATGACCTAATATTTCCCAAAATCTGAATAATTTTCATGCCACAAACCAGCCCTAATTAGCTTCTTGCAAGTGCACAGCAGCGGTGACCAAAGCCAGGGGCCCTGCGAGGGTCTGACTGCAGTCTTTGCTTCTGCCTTATTGGACTCGCATCCCTCTCGCATTTCTAACAGCAAAGTAAACAGTTTTGTTTTCTATGAAATGCATGCTCATCCAAGGTCCCCTCCGACCCCCTGTACTACTGGGTCTATGTGCTACCAGAGATCCAAAATCATCCCTTAAGGTTCAATTAAAATTTTATTAGTTTTTGTAGTAGTCCTTCCCAAAGCACTTATGGATTTCGCTTCCTGAGTATCCAACTAGCATCACCAGTCCCACTGTGATTGCTGCCATTGTGCAAGTGCCTGAATGCAGGTCCCTAATATGTCTTCCACTTGAAGCAGCCCTTGCAGTTTTAACTACAACTTGGAGGAAAATACCATGGATCAAGTGTGTCATCACCTGGAACCTGTCTGACGGTGGTTTCTTAGAAAGAGGGGAAAATTAAGGTGCCGGATAACCGACACGTACAGGTGCCCAATGATTTGTGGAAAAACCTGAAAAGATACATTATATGAAGCACAGACTCTGTTCTCACTGAAAGGTGACTGAGCATTCAGCACTAATATCTCCCAAAGAATTGCACAGACTTAGAAGCGTTTACACTTCAGAATGTACACTAGTTAACACTTGTTTCCGTTTTCTCACTTCTCTCATCCTCAGCAAGGCTTCAAACCCCTCCCTGCATAACATCACACAACCTCCACTGAGAGGCCCAGATGATGGCAAATTCAAGGTGACCGTGAAAAGAAGGGGGGGGGGGGGAAGAAAGCGGAAAGCAGACCTGGCAGCGAAACCATAACACGCTGGCACAGAAACCATCGGGGTCATTTCCGCCGTCTCTACGCACACACACGGTGGCCCAGAAACAGGGGCGACTGTGGTGCATTCTGGGAAGCCCAGGAGAGAATCTGGGACTGACAGAGAGTGTCGTCTTGGAGATGAGGCAGTTTGAGGCACAGCGATGCCGGTTACACTGAAAAACATGCCCGATAAAGTATTTCGATGTCATATGCTGTGCTGCATAGTCTAGCGTCACATGACTACCATTCCTGATATTCCATTCAACAGCAGAAGAGATGCAAAGGAGCAGAACAGTTGCTGTAGAGGACATTAAGCAATACTTTGGCAAGCGGGTAAGAGATTCCTGTCTAGGTTTACTTCTTCTTTCCTGGAAAACCTTTATGCGAGCTCATAGTGATCCACCGAAGATGGCCCCACTGGCTACAGAACCCAGTTAAATCAGTCTGGCTGTAGCGTTTCATTCTGGACTTTTTCTGATGAGACCGGAATAAAGCAAGAACAGCTCCCAAAGCCCTACACCGCAAGACCCAATTAGGACACAGCCCCACTGTCTCTACACAGGCTGTGGTGGGTTTCTATCCATTTTCTTTGGCTGATGTCTGACACACATTTTCCGAAATCATGAGCGTATTTCTCGATATTTAGAAGAATATATTTTCTAAGGATGTGAAACAGGTCCATGTGACAGAGGGATGGAAGGACAGGATGGGGACCAAAGGGGGAAGAATGGAAAAACAAGGTAGAGGATCTATAAATGGAGCGAGGAGGTTGGATGACTTGGATCCCTTCTCACTTGAGAGAAAACAGTTTAAAATAGGCAAAGGTAACTGAATGGCTTTGCTATATGACTTTCCCCTGCCTGGAAGAGCCCAAGGCTCACTGTCTCACACAACGCAAAAGCCAAGAATAATAAACTATAATTTGTGCTCATCAATGGTGGAAAGTTCAGGTCCAGAAAGTGCAAATCCGACCAAGGTTTTGTTTCAACCACCCAGCTGAGTACTTTATGACTGACTCTTTATACTGGTTAGTTGAAACCAAACCTTGGTCTGTATTTGTAATTTCTGGATCTGAACTTTCCACCCCTGGTGCTTATATAAACAGAGAATACCGAAAATCTTGAGCATTTTTATCAGCATGGGTAAAACAGGCACAACACTTCCGCTGTACCCGAAGCCTTTCAATCGTCCCTAAAACCAATGGCAGCCAGCCCAGCATCACGCCGACTGGCCAGGAACCCAGCCGATTTCGCGCTATGAGGCATCGCGTGTTTGCAAAGATCTAACCCCGCGCTCCTGCCGAAAGCGACTGCAAGGGTAAGCTGTTTAGGAGTCATTAGAAGTCAAGCATGATAAACAGGCGTAAGCGATACAGGACAGCGACCCGTGTCTGCATAGTGATGGCCGCTTAGCACATGTAGGCGAGGAGAACTTCATGCTCGTGTAAATCAAGGGCCAGCCTTCTGCTGCTGCAGAAGATAAAGGCTTAAAAAAAAGGAGATACTTTCACCGGCTACCCAGGGTTTCATAACACACAATGTTTTATACATTTGAAGGCATAGTAGTCAGTGAGGAAAAAAAGAAACAAAAATATGGTCTGTGATATTACAATAAAAACTGTTCTGCTGATGTATACGGTGTATATTACATTTACCAAGTAACTATTTTAATTATTAGCATATATCTAATGTTCGAATTCACTTCAATCATAATTTGTCGGATCCATTAGCCCACTGTGGGAGAAATTATCCTTTCTCATATTTATTCTACCACGGTCACTCATTATTTTAGATAATTAGTGAGTAAAATAAAGTCAAGATAAGCCATGTCACGAAGTCCTAGGCTTTCAAAGACTGAAACAATGACCTCCACAAATAGAATAAAACATTTTACGACATTCAGCAACGTGGGAGTAGGCCTAATTTTCCAACTAAGAAACAAACTAAGGACAAACTCTAAATTATAAACAACGATGAGGTGACATCATTTGCCGTCAAGATTTTAGTAACGTGACGGAAAAAAATTATTTCTAGGTAAATGAATGCTAAATAAAACATTAAGTAAGAAATATTGTAAGCAGTGGTACCATAATTAATCAATGTGCTTAATCATTTATTTATGCTAAATGATTTATCTCCTGCAAACTTGCTGATGCGCTCCACCAAACTTTCTGTTGACGTGCAGCTCAGTCAGCAGGAACAGCCACTGCCTCCCAACCCATGGGACCTAAAGCATTATCAGGAAACGAATTGCTTTTGTTACCTCTTCGCAATGTTACCTAAGTAGGAACTACACCCCAGTCGCGGCTCCGGAGCAGTGGAGGGGGGGTGGGGAGATCGGCAAGAAGCAGGCTAAGGTGGTCGTCACACCATGAGCTCCAGCACAGCCCTTCTGCGTGAAAGTCGTTGGGGGCCATCACTTACTGTCAGAGACGGGGGGTGGGGGGACGGCGAACCCACACCCCGATGAAGCGAGGGGGCCTCAAAAAGGCCTGATCCTCGAAAGCATCGACGCGTGGGCCAGGAGCCAGGAGCGGAGATGGAGCTGACGGCTTCCGACCCTCTCAGAGGCACTGAGGGCTTGGCTCACCGTATCCACCTAGCAGTGTCAAGCATGACCATATTAGGCCCACATTCGCCACCGAGGCTGTGATGATGGACAGAACGGCACACAATCGCCGAGACCCCGTGCCTGTTTTCTCTGTGCGAGCGTCAACACTTTAAATCCCCCAATCAGCTCTGATATCCACATCTGTTCAGGGTGAGTCAATGGTGGAACATCTAAATATACCGTACAGAGCTCCACTAAGCAGCTTTTCCTGGTGCTCTCCGGTTAAGACATACTTAAAAATAAATAAAACAAATTTATTGAATTAACTAACAAAAGTGATTCATTAAAACCATAAACCATTATTATTTAAAATTGACTAATTGGACTGAGATGTTAGGCCAATACATCTAACCATCCATCCATCCATCCATTCATCTTCCAGCCACGTGTCCAGTGCAGGGTCACTGTGATCACAGATGCTTTCACACGTAGGTGCGCTGAGTATTAAAACCTGACACTTGGTGCAAATTTGTACACCTGCCTCACATTGCCGACTCAGCCTTGAGCTGCTGGGTCACAGGACCACACAGTGCCATCTGTTCCCGTTAGAAATCACCCAGCAGCACCATGCCCTCCCTGAATTAACAGGATGACCTTGGCTGGTATACTGTCTCTGGTACAGTATGAGAGTGTGTGTGTGTATGTGTGTGGGTCAGATATACATTACATTCTGGGGACCAAATGTCCCCACAATATGATAAAAACCTGTCATTTTGACATTGTGGGTGCCATTTTTTGGTCCCCACTAGGGGAAAATTCAATTTGATAAAAAAATCAGTGACTGCAATCAAAAAACTAAAAATGCTTACAAGTCTTGTATTCTGTTTGGTTACTTATAGTTAAGGTTAGAGCTGGGTAGGGGTTAAGGTTGTCATTGTTGATATTAGGGTTTAGCCCATATGAATGAATGGACGGTCCCCACATAGATATGAGTACAGGTCTGTGTGTGTAAGTCAGCTGTCACTTAAGCAAAGGGGTTAAAAAGGGTGTCAAAATGGGTGCAGGAAATGCATCTCTGTGCCAGAGATGCACCAAAATAGGTGCATATATATCACAAAGTGTGAGAAATATGAATCAGCACAACATAACAGACCTGCGCACACACCCCCCTATATGCATCCTGTCCCTAGCATCTGCTGCTGTGTGCCAGGGTCTCAGGCAAAATATTGGATTTGAAAATTAACGGGCAAGTTTGAGTCATCGAATGTATTTGCGCTCAGCGCTAGCACCACCCTGCAGCCGTCACATGTCCATAACCAAAACAAATCTGTCTGTCTAAAATGAGCACTTCTGTCAGTCTCCTAAAGTAGCGTTTACCTACCGGGTCCATGGGCTCCCTCAGACACACCACGTTTTCGCTCCCTCCCAGCTTCCGGTAGGAGCAAAAACATGGATTGTCAGGGAGTCCCCGAGAACCTGGCTGGGAAAGCCTAACCCTAAAGCATTTCCAGGGCGCGGACAGGCACACGCACAGACATGCTCCCGGGTCAAAGCCGGCCCCCTAGAGAGAGCTCAGAGAAGCGCAGGAGAACCCTGACCTGGTGAAGTCAGCAGACCTGAAAGTGGCACTTCCAGCAGCTCGGCGCGGCTTCAGCTCTTCCCACAGCCTGCCGTAAAAAAGCCTCTCTCAGGTGCAGCATCAATATTTATGTGTTTGTTTTAATATTTATCGCTCATCAATATTTCATCGACATCGATCTTAAGGCATCTGCAACCTTTTGCAGAATGACGGCTTTCTACAGCGGGAGAGATTATCAAGTACAAAACACGCAGAGAAGACATGCACAGAGTGTCCTAGACCCAGACAGGGTGAGATTATTTAATAATAAATAAGATGAATAAAATGCAGTGAAGCAGAAGCACAACATACTAAAAAGGCGGCATTCATCCAACCAGGGACTGGGCATCTCCGTGTTATTCTCGTACCGTCTCTACGCAACTGACCTCAGCTTCTCCAGTGTTTATTTTACACCTATAAAAGTCATACCATTTACAGATAAATATTTCCCTTTCCTTCACAGCTTCATAAGGCTACAGCTGTCTACACGAGGTGGCGGATGTCACCTCCCTCCAGCACCAGGCCTGAGGGACCGGAGCTCAGGCTCAAGCTGTAACGTCTAACGCCAAATATCACGAACAGCAAGCGCCGTCCGTCAAACCGCGCGCTTTCATTACAACCGGGTCCCGCGAGCCGCACTGGAGGGCCACTGCCAGCTGGAGCAGATTGGCGTCTGTCACCATTGACAACACGCTGGCATCTGACTGGTCTGTCGTAGGAGCTGGTGCGGGGACCAGCCAAGGTATCCTGGCTGACGCAAATCCGTCTCCTGGGGGAAGCGGAGTGGAAGCGGGAGCCCGCGGCACGGTTCACGCTCAAACTGCCGCCTACTAGGGTTACCGGGAGACTTGATGATGTCACGAGATCGCCGTCACACTCAGACAACATGGACTGGCACCGGTCCCGGAAGCCCCGTCCAAAGTACGCGTCACGCCCCAGCGGCAGTTCATCGTTAAAAACCACGGAGCCGCACGCTCCCTCGGGCTCCAGAGATACCTGCTGCTTTGAGATCTACGGGTGCCTAGAATCCCACACATTCACAGAGCATCACACCAGCTGGTGAAAATCTCCGGGCTAAAGTCTAATTCTATTCAGCAGGACATATTAGGAATGCTAAATAATTCACTTCTGACACTGAAGCATTGTCCTTCACAGACATCAAAAATAATTGAGATATACTCTGCATTCACATTATAAATACTGGAAAACTGTTGATGTACTTCTGTAATACTCTCATGTAAACTTGCCTCCATCTATAGTTAACTCAGTTACTTGGCTATCTTTTCCTGCTTCCTCATTCAGTAAGGATAGCCTGTTTTGCTTGTTAGATAGTTATTTTGGAGGTACACACACAAACAGGCTCCTGACCCAGGACAGCTCTGTGCTGAAAAACAGGGACAGAGTAATCTGTCAGCCGATGACAAGCAGGATTAGGTTGTGATCGTGTTTCTCAGCTTTACTCCAGCATCTGTCTTCGTTTATTGCACTGTCTGCACGCGGCATGACACTCTCTGCGGCCCACCAGACACAATCCATCTCCCCGGGTGGAATCTGGAGATCAAACCACCAGCAATGCAGATCTTAATGGGACTGTGTGGGAGCTGCAGCTATGTTTCCCGCTATCTTCTAAGCTTTTAGGTGTACCGGACGCATGTTACCCCATCACCAAGTCTTACAAATCCCAGGGAGGAGACTGGAGTTCACCACTTGGGTCTAGGCTGATGGTCTCCAACAGGTAGCTCTATGAATTACTGCTGGAAATAGGCTGGCAGCCCTACTGCCTTTTCATCATGCGGTACCAGAATTCATTGGTATTCACATATCCCATCTTGTCCCCCTAAGAGACACACGCACATATTAAGGTGAAATCAAAGCCTGGGGTCAAGGTGCCAGGGTGAGCCATTTTTCTGGGAATAGTTTTGTGAATTAAAGACCCAACAGTCATATAATTACCCTGCCATGGGATTTGAATCGGTGACTTACTGGCCACAAGGTTCAGATTCCTAACCCACAAACCACAAAGCCCCTCCTACACCGGAAACGGCGCATAAATCGTACAGAAAGAGCTACTGAGATGGAAGGCTACAATAGGGAGGAGTCTATCAATATTCCAGAGGGGACGCGGGAGACACGAGCAACGTGATCAGAAACGGAACCAAGCAAGAGTCCTTCCTCCCCGGAAACTGCGCTGGGGCAGAGGACAGCGTCCAGATGCGGCGAGCGGGATCTTCAGGAGCTGACTTTGCCCAAGCCCCATGCGTCGAGGACAAGAACGAGGAGTCCGTCGCGGTTTTGGGTCTGTGAAAATGACTGGGCTATTCAGAGGACGTGCTAAGAGTAAGGCGTGGGTCTCCTGCAAGGGGAGGGGGGATGGCGATCCATATGACAAAAAAGAGCGCTAAAAATAGTCAGGGCACAGGGGGGGGGATCAGCCCGAGCTTGCAGTGCGGGACAGTCCCATTAACAGGACGGGTCTGTTGCCATCCCTCAGCGCGAGGGCCCTGGAATCGTATGCGTGCAGATTATATGTACGTATGCATTCCCCGTCGGTTTCTGTTTTTCTTGTCATGTCTACCTTGAGAGCCTTTAGCACATATTTCAGTACATTGCTTACGACTGTAAACGAGAATGTAAACCAGACTGGCAGAACCAGGTGTGGATCATATAAACACGCTGCACCCCCTCCAATTTGCAGTTACTGTGCTATAATATGTTATGCCTCTTGTGTAAGACTTTCAGGTTAGATATTGGCTTCAAGAATAAATAGCTAACCAAAAAAAAAAAACACAAAGTGTTCCAACTTCAAAACCCTGATCTTGCGGTTTAATTGCTGGTTAATAGTCAGGATTTCGGTAACTGCTCCTAAAAATGCTCCATTAAGAGAGATAAACCACAGCTTCCCAACGTCTTTGTTTTACAGAAAAAAATACTGAGAATCTATCATCTTGTGAAGGTTTCAGGTCAGCATGTCCAGGGTCAAGTGTGGAAAACCAGGTTTACTGAAATGAGGGGCTGAAGGATTGTTTCACAAAAGGTTGTCCCTCTGTCCTCGTCCCATCTCTTGAGTACCTCCAGCCTGCTACAGCCCAGACGTCGTTCTCATTGACCAAGAGCAGCTGTCCTCTCCTCCTCCATGGTAGAGGTCATGACGGCATGTGGTGGGCTCCTACTTTCTGGCTGAAGGCTGTACATCTCGCCACAGATGCACCAGCATGCAGGAGATCTCTGCAAGACAGTCCAAGCCCGGCTGCGCTACGCCATGAAGATGGGCACCAAATCAAGACTGTTGACAGCAGGACCACACAAAATCCACAACCCCCATGTGGCCACTGCAACTCCGAATCACCAAGAGCCACAGTTGCAAAGACTCTTATTTCACAAGGCCCTTCTCAATGGTCGATCTGTAACCACAATGGACTCCAGTTCCTGGCTGTAACTGGAGGTCAGAGATAACCAGCACAGGAACTAAAGTCAAGGTCCTTTTTCACAAACACCAACCACACAAGAACCAAGCAGCTGCTGGAAAAAAAAACACCAACACAGTAGTAATTGGACTATCCAACCATTTTCACTCGGCTGACACGGGCTTAGTTAACACATGGTAAACAAAGAGCGGGTGGCAAACTGAACGGCACAAACTCCTATACAGCAGGCCGGTAGCAACCCAGCAAATGGGCAATAACACTGGGAATGTTTCCACTGGGAACACTTACAAGGCGAACGTGCACAAGCTGGGAATGTGCGAGACCGCGGGTGGGGAGACGATGAGGCATGAACGGGGAGACGGAGGGAAGAACTAGAAATAGAAAATAGGAAAGTGCAACTGACGTCGACTTTCGGGTAAGGAACGCAGGGTTCTAATCTGACATGGTCAGTACTGAAACCATAACTAGCATTTCTAAGTAAAACTCATACCTCCATGACAGCGATTACTAAATATTGCCAATAATCTTCTAAAATATTCCAAGCCTTATAGAGAATGCTGGTTAAAAGATTGCAATGACATCATCGGCGAGCTTCATGACAGAAAGAGTGGCCGATGGGACAAAGGGTGACATCGCCTTGCCCTCAGCTACGCTTCGAGTGGTGTGCAATTTCAGTGTCGAGTGCAGGAGGAATCCTCTTATGCGCAAGACATGCAAGTGTAGGTCTGTGCCGGGCTTCTCATAAACACAAATAACACAGCAGGGTTTCAAACGTTTGATAAAAATCATTGATTTTTTTTTTCTCCCCCCTTCTCTTTTTCCAGCTCAGTGTAAAGCCAGATACCTCGGGATTAACTGCCTGTGAGGAACTCAGGATCTCGCACATAAGCGAAGCCTAACCTCTACTACTCAGAATCCATGCCTCTTTCAAGCCAGACACTGATCAAACACAGCAGCATGAGGAGTTAAGCAGGGCTCAGATGTCCTGATGCCTCATGCGCAGCTCCATTCCCCGTCATCATCCCCCCAGAATCATCCGGCACCTTTCCCTGCCCAGCAGGTTACGCCGCTCCAAAGTCATTTCTTTTGTTAACACGTTTACAGCCTTCGATCCCATCCCCACTCCTATCAGACACTGGAACAGGGTCCCCATCAAAAACCAAGTAGGAAACGCAAAGGAAAGATTAAGCGAGAGAGATAAAGCACAGTACAAAAACGAAGGGCGCCGGAGGTGACGGAGGAGATTAGCGAGAATAATCCTCACACTGTGGTCACATCTGTGGGACTGGCAGCACTTCCTGACAAAACCCTGCAGTAGACAAAAACAAACTTCATGACAGAATGAGGTTTATATATATAAAAAATAATATCTGCAGTTTTCTTTATTTCATTTAACAAGGACCACTCGAAATTCACCTTACGGTAAAACGTGGCAAACCATACAGACCTATTATTGGACTCCATCATCTATGCTTAAGTACAAAAGAAAGACCCTTTACTCAAACTCAGAAAATAGAACGTCATTGTCTGAACACAACCATGCCCACAAGAAAGGACTTCAGAGAAAGACGATGAGGCTGATTCACCTACCGATGTCCTACAAGACTCAGGACCTGCCGGCTCCTCATAGACAACAGGGCTTAGATGTGGGCACCCGACACGGCGAGGCTATAAGTCTGAGCTAGCCTTCGGCAGGCCTAGACAGGCCAAAGCAGGTACGGGCATGCCAGGATAGGCATGGAGCGGTTCACAGCCACATCCAAACAGGCCGACTGCAGAGATCACTGCACCCAAATCATCTAAAAACCTGGATAAATAGTGAACCCACAAGATGCAATTTGGACAAATATACTTAATTAGTAAGATGAAACAATGACTGACGATGACACCAGAGAAAACCACTCTAAAGGGAATGCAATCTAACATGCTCTGGAAGAACGAAGGCTACGTATGATTACATAAAACTAGTGCTAATTGTATTTTTGCCAGCAAAGCTGAAGCCTAAAGGGAACATTATTTATATCAGATTGAAATTATAGAAGGAACACAAAACAGACATCATCTCTTGATGTGAATAATAGATTTGCATGAATTTACATATAATGCACCTTCAACTGTGGAAATGACAACACACGTAGAATAAACTTTTTTTTTAATCTCTCTACTATAATGCAATAATGGCAGTTCTGCGACATAAATGGAATGAAAGTAACAAGAGTGCACGCCCCTTTGTTTAGCTGCTGCTGAGTGCTCATAAATTGGCTTTACTTTACTTCTGTAAGTCAAAGGCCCCCTTATTCGGAGCGCTGGCCTGCAGTCTGCGATTTGCGTAGCTTCTGGTCTGTGGACCAGCCATGCACCCCTATCACAATGCCACAAAAACGGCGTCAGCATATCCTCTTGCCACAATCTGCCAGGGTGAGGTTCACACCGTGTGCTGCGTACTGCCCGCCCACACAGCACCACAGCCAAACGAATGCACAACTGTACCCTCTTACTTTCATTTTCATGATTTTACGCCCAGATGCAAGTGTTATCCATATGCAGTAGTCAACTTCTTAATATTAAAACACACCATGAAGAGCTTCCCGCCAGACAGCTGTTTTGGGACTTCACTGCTCAGACATCAGAGTAACATACTAGTTAGGATAACGTGTAGGTCCAATTAACAGAAAGCTGAACTAAAGTTCCCAAGTGATTATAAAGATCTAAACAGGTCTGTAATTAAAAAAAAAAAAAAAAAAATGCATGCAAGAGTAGAATCTGGACCTTGAAGCAATGGAGGAAGGTTGCCTGGTCCAATGATGACGTCTAGGTACATTTTGAGCATCTGCAGGACATGGACCGACAATATATCATGGTTATTAATTAATATTATATGGCTATTAGTTACCATATTGTGTAAGCTGATGTAGCCAAGTGACAGAGCTAGCCTTCATTTTAGCATGATTATCTTGAGATACAAGAATCGTAGAAGGGAAATTAAGCTAAATAATAATTCAAAGTGATGAGACAGACAGGCTAGGCGACTGAGTCACTAAAGGGCATACAGCGTATACTTATTTAAGCTGACTTTGTGATATGAGTCCGTGGATGTCTTCTTTTAGTATGTCATCTTGTTGTGATATCAAAGCTCTTTGAGGACAAGCAGGTATAGAAAATGGATGGATGGACGACTGCATTTTCATTTACTTTTAATACGAAGTGCTCCCAAAAAAGGCAGGCTTTCCCTCTGTTTGATATAAATTGTAATTGATTTTTTTTATTATTTTAAGTTACAGTATAATCGTGAGAGTGCTACAAAACACAAAAGCTAATATCATGTATTTTAAGTCTTTTATGTAAAGACATGAGCGAAGGAGTTCAAAAACAGACTCCTAACTGAATGTACTGGCCGACTTAAACGGTACGATAGAATAAAACAAAAGTTTTCTTTTTGGCTATCGAATTCTGGCTGTCCATCGTTCCCCTTCTCAGCTCATCTGGGCCCTTTTAGCAAGTTTCACTTCCTCAATCTAAAGACGAGGAACTAAGCATCAATAAAGAAGAACTGTTCACATGGATGCCCAGGGGTGGTGTGGGGTTAAAGCAAGAAAACACACAGAGATACATTTATTAAAGAGAATGATCCAAAAATCCTGAAGGTCGGCATTTTCCGTTTGACTGTCTAAAATAATGAACAGCAGAGAGTACTGTGTGGATCTGCAATGCTGAAATGAATGGGATGACTGAAAACACAAAATCTAAACACTATTCCAATAAACCGAACCAGAAACACAATTCCAAAATCAGGAGTACGCAATGTTACAATATTTCTCGGCTTTTCAGTAAAATCTCGACCACCACAACAAGACCATTAGAACTCTCAGGCACCAGAGTCCCATATATAGACCACAACACCAAAATCTATCATACTGGAACAGCTCAATGTATTATACCTGATTCTGTAAAGAAACCCACAGGACCACTGTACCAGAATTCACTCCTTTTAGATTTAACTGCAATGTTTGTCCATCCATCCATCCATCTTCTGAAGCCGCTTGTCCTATTCAGGGTCGCAGGGGGGTCCTATCCCGGAGGCACAAGGCAGGGAACAACCCAGGATGGGGCACCAACCCATCGCAGGGCACGCTCACACACCAGTCACTCACTCACGCACACCTATGTGCAATTTGGTAACTAACTGCGAAGTCCTTCAGCTTAAAGAGCTGCGGCAGCAGAAAAAACATTAAACCCTTCGGCCACTGTCAGGAGCAGGAACGGGTTAGTGAGAGACAATGCCATTTCTGTAATGCTTCAGAGTCTAATTGCCTGCTGGATTTAACAGGTATATGTGAGCAGCGGCACACTGAATTAATAACTCTTCACGCTACACAACTTCAATAACAAAATGATCACTCTGCACTCTCCAGATAATGATCTGGCTGCAATAATGTTTAATACTGGTTAATGAGTCCGCTTCCAACAAGCACGCAAAGTCTGTTGGTTATGAAATATGTTACCCATACACATCATAACAATAGTCAATCTGGCCTTCACATGTGGAAAACAGGTTTCAGCATTGTGTAAATTTTCTTTGAATGCAATCTGTCACCTAAGCCCTTTCATTTTTAATTTGCACACCTGGTAGTATCCCAGCCAATTACAGGCTGCCTATTTCCCCTGTTCCTCCCCTCAAATGCCTTTTAAGGTGTAAAAAAAAAAAAAAAAAAAAAAAGACGATCTGGAGTCTGCAATCCTGCATGTCTGATAGCTGTGCCTACTGTCTACAAGTAGCACTTTCCCCCTGCTGGCCAGGCCAGGTAAGGGGTGGGGGGGGGGGGGGATGGGGGGTAACAGACAGCAATCTCTTTATGGAGAGCTTCCTTCAGGAAGATTCTGCTGTTCTGCTGACTGCCTAAAAATGTGGAGAAGTCAGCAACAGCAGCCTCTGTCCCTGGCTCCAGCAAATCTGTCCCTGGTTCCACTGGAGCTGCTTGGCTCCAATCTTTGGCCCCTTCATTTTTTATTCCAAAAAGAAAAACCAAAACACACCTCCGCCAGCTCTTTACCTTTTAGAGTGCTACACTCTGAGAGAATGTGTGCAAAAATGAGGCAGTTTTAGCTTGCATATGTGGGTTTTACACCTCACATTTGTGTTTGCTGAACTGTTTTCTACATGTCTGTGCGTTTTTGCACACAGTGCATCTAAACTGCTGCAAGTGGGTCTATTCTGGAACGCTGAGTTTCAGTTAAATTAACTTCATAAACACTTCTATATTCATAGTGTACTAACATGCCTGAAAGGGGGATTTCCTCTGGTAACAGTGTGTTGCCAACATCTCTTCACACAGAATATGTTCTCTTCCACTCTATGTGTTCTTGGCTCAGTCTATACGAGGCATTTTTTTCTCACAAATTGTAGTGGCACCCATTTCATATCTTTTCCAAGGGTTCTGCTTTTAGCAAGGAGAAGACACCTTAAAGTCTCACAATTCAAGGAACAGTTTATAATACTTTCTTAGCAAATGCGTTATTTGCTTATCAAGCAGAGCGTCCTTAATGCACTTCCCATCATGCAAGAGCATCTGGAGGAGGTAGCCAGAAACTTTAGCACTGGAACTGACAAGTTCACAGACTGCCCTTCTAAGTGTGTTTGACTAGAAAACCCGAAAGCCTCAATTCAGCTGCCACCAAGGTGTGGAATCCAGGAAGATTTTGAAATGTATCTCCCAGAAACCACAAGAACCCACAGAACCCAGCAAAAAAAAAAACAAGGCAAGCTTCACAACTGAGCCACTCAAAGTTCCAGACAGGAAAAGTCAGACCAAACTGAAGAGTCTTGGGAAAAAAAAAAAAGAGCATCACGTCATGTTCCATAGAAAACAGCACCCGTTAAAACTATATCTCAGAATTCTTGGATGTCTTTCAACCCTGAACATGAAAAGTGAACAGGATGCTTCAATTGGTCCACTGGGGACGTGACCACTTGGTCCAGCTGGAGTACAAATAAATGCAGAGCACTATTCCAAAGCTTCAGCACAGGGAGAACATCGTCCCCATCACCGTTGTTTCAACAGCCACATCCCTCTATTTTTTAAGACCCTGATTGCATCAGCAGACCATACAAACCAGCAAGAGTCAAGGGCCATGGAGCAGCTGGCCTTGTAGGGTAACCCACTGTCCATGACCCTGCACACGGTCAGCGATGTAAAGCAGTCCCAGGCTGCTGCAGATCGCTGAGCACCCTGCACACCAGACACCAGAAATATCATGACAAAAACCTTCAAGCTGTTTTTCACAAGATTCACATTTTAGACCTTAACAAAAATGTCCATTCAAATAAACATGAAATCAATCCATGCATCCACATATGTTCTACAATTGAGCTAAAAGGTCATTAAAAAAAACATATGCTTCAGTGTCACCATTACCACCAAATATCAATAAGTTCTAAATAGAAAATCATTGTCAATGCGGTCACAGAAAAAAAAAACTTCGATTCTCTTGGCATGTTTAAGTCGACTTATTCGGCCACCAGCGAACACCTGAGCAGGAGCTCCGGACTGCGTCAGGCAGCGGACACCCCGCCTTCATCCGCACGTCGATTATTATAGACCGCAGTCAAACATGCATGCTGGACTGGTTTCAGACATCTAATTTTCGAGACATGACCTTTTTTTTAACGTGAAGTCTATGAATACTTTGTCACGCACGGCTTGGAAAAAAAATCCAAAGATAAACTGTTACTAAGATGTTAACCGGCATTACAAATCGAAAGAAAAAGGTAGCAGTTACCAGCAAAACATGCTTAGTTTATGTTGTCGGGAAATCGCTAACAAATTCAGTAGTTATATGACCATACTCGTTTTCACTGTAAAAAAAATAAAAATAAACTGACTGGTTCACGGGTTGATTCGCCTATATTAAACCTTCGCTTTTTCGGGTTCAAACATCAGCGAAAATGCCACAATAACCCGGTGACGACCCACTCGACACTGGGCAGAAATAAGTCAACATATTTTGCGAAATATGCTCACTGCCAGTGGAAATTAAGGAGCACCTGCTGACACCGGGTGATGGGCGTATCAGGATAATCCCATGTACCTTTGAATGATGATATTTCCGAAGTGTCTCAAAACAGCTACATAGGAAGTACAGCAGCAGCACCGATCCGAAAACAAACTTACTTGATTACCTTCTCGTACAACGTGATCGTCCAATTTAAAGCAATTAACCTGGAACACATAACATGTTTAGGACAGCGATCCCGATGTTTCCGTTTCGTAACTAAAACAGTACAAGATCCGGAAAAGCCGGTGTACTTACTTTCTCCTGTTCTTCAGCATTCATGTCTACATAGAAAAATATCAACGAAAGCGAAGCGCACTGTTGACGGTCCCTTCTCATTTAATCCACCATTGCTACTTCACCTGATTATCAGCAGTTCTTTCTCTATCACTCGACTCTACAGACACCTTTAACAGATCGCCGTGGCGTACTAACGAATTCACCCCGCTATTTTCCGAAAAAGCACAACTTGCAGAAATGCCACTTTAGCTTCTACTTACTGAGTTGCAGCTACTGCGATCGATCCGAGTCTCGCAGCCTGGCGCCGGAACGGGCTTTCGGCTGTTTTGCGGCGCCACTTTCTTTATGGTTACAGCGCGTGCCGCTCGGTGGTTTTTGGGGCACCATCTGGCAGGAGAGCTTGACGGAGCCGTGAGCGCGCACGCGTGCACATCGGTTAGTGACAATCAGCCAGCGCCGGACTGCATGGCATTGGGGGGAGGTGGACAGGACGGGACCCCGAAACTTATAGAGAATTCGCATTGTTCCGGCTGCCGAACCAAAATACATAATCAATTTGTTATGACACATATTTGAATGATCCAATCCGCCACTCTTTCGAGACAATTATTTAACTAAAAACAACCCAT
>JAODJW010000040.1:32300390-32318386 GCA_026777045.1 Hyperopisus bebe | reverse complement strand
AGTGCATAGAGATGTGCACCATTTTAGTGGCTATCACATCCATCTGCAGACTATGGAATTTTGGTACGTTTCTTCCACTCTGAATCTTCAGTGGTGTTAAAAATTAGTTTTGGGGATCTGAGTTTTGAACAAGATGTTAAGGCAATGTTAAGCAGTGACTTCCCTGTGCTGCATATCTGTAAAGACTCCTCTCATTTGGTCAGTTTTAGATGGACGGCACCTGCATCTAGATATGTCTTATGCGCAGAAACTTTTGTCACCCTTTTTATCCATTTCTCTCTCTTGTTGCAATAGCCGCTTTTATTTACTTGTATGCTTTATATCTGCACTGCGAAGTGGGCGAAATTTCAGCTAAGAATTTCATTGCAGTGTTTCCACCATCTGTATGCCTTGTACATAACAATTTGAAGGCTGAACTCTCTTGGGATCAGTGCAGGTATCTTCTGCAGGTACGTAACGCGCTGCAGGGGAAGGGAGCGTGGGAGACTGTATTGATGAGGCGGTGTGCGTTATTTGATTCCTCACCATCCGTAACAATGCGATCAATGCAGAGCTAAAGAGAGCTGGGCCTGGTAGGAGGGCAGGTGATTGACAGGGGGGCTGGTTTACACTGCAATCCTGTATCCTGAGAGGATACAGCCACAGGATCAAACTGCAGAACTGTCCAGTCAGCAGGCAAGGTGACAAACACACGAGCATGCACACACACATTCGTGGCCACACAGACGTTATGCCCACCCCGCATAAGGTTTGCATCGCTGACAGTGTGCTACTACTGACAGGTCGCTCTCTGGATGCTGGTGGTTACTGCTCCAGAATGACTGGTGGACTGACAGAAGGACAATCTCTGCATGACTGTGTATACATGGATAACTAATGGATAGGCCATGACGAGATGAAAATAACGAATGACGCAAATGCAAAAATAATCAATGACAACTAGGTGTAATCCACTAATCAACTTGGAGTTGATTATCTTTATATTAACATGTTTGGTAAAACATTCAAATCGGTTAGGCTGTCTGAACTTCCTGTGCAGTTACACAGAAATAATCAATACCCACATCACATCTCTGAACCAATAAGAAAGTAGTATTTACCAAAGCCTTGTATAAATATGCGAAGGGATAGTCAGGTGATAGGAGAACAAAGCATCCAATCCTGCTGGTGCATGTTTGCAAGCAGCACATGGCATCTGTGGGTTGGTCCTGAAGATTTCTTACAGTACATTATATAGTGCTTAACCAGACTGCTACAGCTCATTCCTTTCTGGACTAATTAACCAGAATGACACTTCAGTTGTTTATTTTGACCTCCAGAAATATTTACACATCGTCTATCTTGGTTTTACTTCCCTGGCTATGCATCAGATTCAAACCTTCGGTTTCAAACGTTATAAGGTTACCAATGAAAGCTCTCCTTGTTAACTTCCTTCCCTTCCATATGTGCGGTAAATGTTATATGTCCTCATTACCACACTTGTGCTTTATGCTTATGGTAAAAGCATCTGCTAAATATATCAAGATATCAACACAGAGAATGCTGTGTTAGTGTCAGTGGTGTGCAGAATAAACTGCTACCATCTGCACTGTTTCAGTTCCTCCTTGTCATCTAGCCAGGTCTCTAACTTCCACCTAATAGCATCCACATGGCATAAAATATGTGTGGAGGGAAAACTGCAAAAAATGTTTTTGTTCTTACGGTTGCCTCATTACTTCAGAAGAGATATGGAATTATTGTTTATTTTTGTTAGTGTTTGCACATGTTTCAGCAGAAATTATGCAGGCCCTTTGGGATGACAGAGCCAGTCAAGCTCACACTGTGTAGAAGGTTCCGTTTATCCAGTGATCGGTTCTGAAATCGTGATTCTCTTGTAGTATTTTGCCTCACAGGTACAGCACTGCTAGCAAAATATCCGTTTATTCACCATAACCTTTTGTTCCATGCAGCATCCCAGAGAGGCTCAGGAAGAGCAGGTTGCATCCTGTCTCTTAGCCTCATTCTCCCCATATTACTACTCAAATATCATCACCTTTGCTTCCTGTAATAGACAGGATGTAAGCTTTTACAGATCCAATTACAAGCACCGCATGGCTATGAGACACCACTTCATTATTAAGTCTAGGATCTTGCTTTAAGATCTTTTGCATTCAAGGGAGCAAGGATTGTCTCAAAGACTACCTCAAGGAGAGCACGACTTTAGCTTTGCGGATGAACTCTGAACTGCCCGTCATACCCCTATCAAGCAAGTGTGCTTTCTGAAGCGAGGGAAAAGAGCCTTTTGTACTGTAGGCTTAAACTGCTCCAGTGACGAGTCCAATGTCCAAACAAAGATTTTCGTGCTTTCCTAATAAAGCTGGGTCAAAGTACTGGGCAAGCAGATACCCCAGCATTCCACCAAGGGAGTCTGGACAGCGTGGGGGTGTAGCGGGTAACGCTCTGGCCCTGTGCACTTGAATATCAGTCCATCTTCCAAATGCTTGTCCAGTACAAGATCACTGGGAGCTTACCAGTTTATTTAATTGCCTGTCTCTGAACTGTGGGTGAAATGAGAGTACCTGCCAACCACAACGAGAACGTGCAGACTCCACAAATATCATGGGTGTGATTTCATCCCCAGTGCTGGGGATGTGAAGTCATAGCTACCCACTGAGCAACTTACAGTGCATAGAGATGTGCACCATTTTAGTGGCTATCACATCCATCTGCAGACTATGGAATTTTGGTACGTTTCTTCCATTCTGAATCTTCAGTGGTGTTAAAAATTAGTTTTAGGGATCTGAGTTTTGAACAAGATGTTAGGGCAATGTTAAGCAATTTTGTATGTATAGAGTTTGTTCTCCCTACAATAGATTGGCATTTCATACAGGGCTTACCCCACCTACCTCACTAATCGCTATGATGTTTGTGATAGGATGTGCCCCCCCCCCACCATGATCCTGACGAAGCTAAGCAGTATGAGTTGTTAGAAGATAGGTGGATGGCTTTTGAGTGCCCCAACCCTGATGTGGATGAACTTTCGGGAGAAAGATGATTTTGCCCCCCACTCCCACCCTGCCCATGACCCTGAGGATGAACTGTTGGAAGAAAGATAGATGATGAATGTATAACCCAGAGGTGGAAATTTCAGGTCCAGAAAGTGCAGATCCAGACCAGGATTTTGTTTCAACCAACTAGTGGAGTACTCTGTAACTGTGACTCTTTATGCGCAACTGGTTGGTTGAAACTAAATCACGGTCTGGATTTGTACTTTCTGGACCTGAAATTTCCATCTCTGGTATAACCCCCCGCCCCCAGTATAAGCTGTTGGAAAATGGATGGCTTTTGAGCCCCCCCCCCAATCAATCAGTGATATGCAGACATTCCATCTTTCCCGCCCACCTACACAAACACATTTACTGAGAAGAGGAATGTAAATCAAGCTTGGCAGAATGGAGTGATTACAATTTTTCTTGTTCCCTATTGTGAAGGAAGAAAGGGGTGAACTACAGGCAAAACTCAAGTAATGCTCGCAATTAATTTAGCTTTAGTCATCTACCTAATAATGAGAGCAAATGAACTTTAACAATCGCCTTACATTATTATCAGCAAGCGTATCTATGGTCAGTGTGAAGGAAATGGACAACCATAAATTGTTGTCAAAATAAAAGGCCTGTTTTCATGCCAAACTGGAGACAGCACAGATACTATACTATATATGTATCAGTATATCAAGTTGTAGAATCTCTGCTCCAGGCTTTTGCTTGTGCTCCATGTTTTTACACAGCTTTTTGTCCTGGATACCCCAGCTATCTCTGATTATCCAAAGATGTGTGTGAGTGCATATGTGTGCAGGTGCCCTGCTGTGGACTGCATTCCTGTCCAGGGAGTCCCTTTCTAGAATAGACAGAATCTCGGTCATCACAACCTTAACTGGGTAAACAGCTGAAAGTAAGTGAAGATTTCATCCAAATCGGCAACAATAAAGAACTACCAAACAAGCTATAGTGGGGTGGGGTGGGGGGGGGGGGGCATGTATGTCAGAATGCTACCTGCAGGGTGACAGCCAATTGGATCCGCAGCTGTTAAAAAAGACAGATGTTTTAACGGTTAGGTTTCGCGTTTGATGTTGCTGGTGAAAGTAAATATGGAAATAAATGTGGTGGATGGCTTGTGAAAGGTCGACCTGTAGATATATTTTTGTACATCTTAATAGTGCGACGGTGTTTGGATGTGATTTTCAGTGTGTCATCATTTGGTGAGCTACGTAACGATGTTTGACTCATTAAAGCTATGTCCAGGGACCAGTAATTAAAAACAAACATCAGTGACGTTTCCTCCTGCATAATGACACTAAAATGGGAGGCTGTCTGTGGGTTAGTTCTGCGGTTTATCAGTGTGATACAACGTCCATTGCAGCCTATTTAAAATGTTTCCGTGAAGCTAAGATTACATCCACGTACTACATTAAGATGAATGACTTTATGATGTATGAAGACCCTGGGATTTGTTGGCTCTCACACTGAGACAGCAAGGCCTGTGTTTGGTGTGTGTCTAAGACAAAAAACAGAACTCTTTTCAGCAGAATGCTTCACTGATTTCACCCGGGATGTCCATGTATGCCCCAAAATCGGAAGGCAAATGCAACACATACTGAATGTTTTTTTTTTTTTTTATAACCGTACTACAGTATATGCTGGATATTGCATCCATTACATTGATTACACTGATTGCGGTTTGTGATTGTTCTCTGAAGCTTTGGTTAGCAATCTCTTGGATAATTTTATTCATTTTGGGCAAAACAGGAGGAGATATTGCTGAACTGTTAGACCAAAGGAGAGCAAAGAGATCAGAAGCTCTGGTTGGATATCCAGTACTGGGGCGGGTCCAGGTTGGAGCGACACCCAAACCAGGCGCTGCCATCAGGAAAGAGAAAGGCGTATCTGCTTGGTGGGGGGTAACTGTGTAACTAGGGTGCTTTAAGAGCAACCAACAGGTTAACTGGATAAACGAGAATTACTAAAAGGGTACTAAATGGATAATGACACAGAAACCAATTTAGCTGTAAATAGGGATATGGGCTTCGGTAATGCGGAAAAAAATGTCAGTAAACTTCCTTTTGAAAGTGAGAACATTCTGTGTTTTGACTTATAATGTCAGGCTTAAGAGGTGTATGGTTCTGCAGTTTAGGGATCTGTGTCCTTATCCGGAAGAATCTGGGTTCAAATCCTGTGGCTGGCACAGTATGAGTGTCATCGCCGGGCACCTGACACCCTGGGAGGCTGGCTGACTGCTCTCAGATCTGCATTCATACACGGCTTTGGACAAGATCACCCGCCAAACGAACGCAACGAAAATGCTTTTTGGATGATCTTTACGCTGCTAAAAACTGCAGTAACCATTCCCTGCTGCCACTTTTCCAAGGATGACACAAATAAATGAGTGGGTTGGGGTGCCCACTGTTCCATAGATGACAGAAGAAAGCAGTTCGCATGTGGAGCGACTGAGCTTGGCTGCACAAATGCAACAGGTATCTGGTTGCTGCCGTCTCGCATTCCCAGCCCGGTGGGCTTCTGAATGGGTTTGGACACGTGCTACAGTAACAGTGAGGGGTAATAATAGCCGTTATGTGGCCTATGCCCGATTTCTTTGCGGCAGTCCCCGGTGGAGATCCCACAGTGATATATTGGAAGGTAAAATAAAGGCTGTGTTCTTGGAGAAACATCTGAACACTCCTTTAGAAGAGAAAGAGATCGACAGGTGCTCTGCCAGAGCCTGATATAACACCCTTCATGGAATGTGTTTATGAAGCGACAGGCCAGAGCTGCACTGAGCTGCTGTCCACTCCAGCTGAAGATTTTATGCATAATCTAATTAATCAAAATTATTTATTGGTGCCAAAAAATGTGCTGAGGAAATAATTGATGAGGTCTTGATTTTTAAAAAAATTTTTTTTTTTTTTGCTCATGGTTAAGGAGAAATTGCATATTCCACTCTCACAAACAGCCTTTCTCTTTCAGCAATTGCATGTGTCTATCGCTGTGGTTTGGTCACTGAACCTGAACTTTGATAGATCCTGCCTAGTCCTGGCATTACTGAAGAAGAAGCTCAATTTTTTTAAGAACAAAGATCAATGATCTGATGGCAGCTTGCACTGGCAGCATAAGAGAATAGAGACTATGCTGTCAGCTACTTAGCATGTAAAGGAGCTCAGTAAGGTGAAGCAGGCAGCTTGGAATCATCGGTACATAAAACCGGCTCCTGCTGGTTCCCCGTGACTCTCTGTGATGAGACTAGTCTCTTCCTTCCATCTGGTCCCCATGCTGGAGTGTCGATGCAGTGGCAGGGAGGCAGAAGAGGCAATAAAGGACAGAGATGCAGACGGGACTGGCAATGACTGGAGAGAGCCAAAGGTCAAGGGAGAGACACATGGCAGATAGAGGGCCTTTGCATGCTGTGGTTTTGTTTACATTTCCGAAGAGAAACTGCGTGTAGAGAAGCCAATGTAACAGTCAAAGGAGCTAAATATAGCAGCAGTGAGTGCTGTGTTAGCGTGGTAGGACAACAGAAAACTGCAGTAGAATTCTTCCACCACAGCCCCCACTGCCCAGTGCGGATACTGGAATAATTTTCTACGGTAACTATACACAATGCGTCACCGAATACATACGCACACATTGGTTCGATACGTATACTGTGCTCTCAGCAACTCGGCGGTTACATACACAACCTGCCCTGAATTCTATAATGACAGGAACAAAGACAAAAAAAAAATAAAATCGTTGGCGGAAAACGGAGGAAGCAACCTGAACAGGGAAGCAGGCAGTTGCCCAGCGAGAGGTTGCGGTGCGCATGTCGAGCCCTTAGAGCAGAATCGGATTGGGAAGGCGAGCCCCCACACTGAGTCGCGGATGCAGAGATGAGTTTACATCTGTCCTTGAGTTAAACAAAATGGCTTTTCCTTCAGCGGTGGTTCAAACCACTGGCGATGAGCAGGTCAGCTCTGCAGGTAGGAGGTAGGCGCAGGTGCTGGTGCTGAAATGCTGATGACTACACACTCTCTGCACTTCTCCTGTAATTGTGCTGCCCCCCCCCCCCCCAAACCACCGCCACCTTTGTAAAATTCATCCCAGCTCCAAGTGCTGGATCAACCAGCAGGAGAACTGAATAATAAAAGCCATCAATCAGTAGGCATGCTTAGAAGAGCCAAATTACCAGTCCGTCAGATCGTGCCGGGGGCCTCGTGTGGTTGACTCTCTGCTTATGCTCCCATAAGTATATTGAAGTACAATGATACTTGGACATTTTCTCCTGCCTGCAACCTGAATCTGTGGGCTGATATCCTGGCCATGGGGGGTGGGGGGGGGGGTTGCCATGAAGCACCAGAACCCTTTTAATCACCTGCAATATCTCATCCCCTCACTTTGTACTCCTGGTTCAAGAAGAGCGACCCCACCGGGTGGCGGTATAGCGGATGATGAGAAGGAGGGATCCAGCTGTGCCTAGGAAGGAGGGAGTCACGGTGAAAAGCAAACCTGAGCATGGGAAAAGG
This sequence comes from Hyperopisus bebe, assembly GCA_026777045.1. Lineage (NCBI taxonomy): Eukaryota > Metazoa > Chordata > Actinopteri > Osteoglossiformes > Mormyridae > Hyperopisus > Hyperopisus bebe. The sequence continues at coordinate 32,310,855 of JAODJW010000040.1, read as the reverse complement.
CTCATCGGTAACCTGGACACAGTCTCAGCCTGGGTTGCTGCGGCAACCATGTCTGCGGCCTTCTAACCGAGCAAGACGGGAGTGACAGGTGTTCTTCAAATGCCACATCAAGGAAACTTACTCACTGTGCTCTTTATTATGGTTTCAGTGGTCTGTCTCTTATGTGGTGGAAAAAAACCACATAAACTCCATTAAGGGGGCAGTGGGGTGGTGTGTGGTGAGGGGGGTTTACGCCACTGCGACTGTGAACAGGAAGTCACTGCTTTAAGCCCTGCCCTCTCAGGACCTCTAACCTCTTCCTGAAATGCTCCAGGAACATCACATTAATGTCCTGACCCTGCTCTCAGATGCCAAGCTTTCCTCTCAGCTGTGCGTGTATATATTCATATATACAATGTGAGTGTGTGTATGTATACATACACACACACACACTGTGTATATATGAATTATATATAATGTTGTATTTATCTCCTCAGAGAGAGCAAGTTGGGATATGTAAAAATAAGCATTCCAATGCAGATGTATCCATACTTGTGCAAATGGCAAATAAAGCATCATTTCATTAAGTCAGTGTTTCCGAGTCCGGTCCTCGGGGACTCACAGCCGGTCCAGGTTTTCGGTCCCTCCGAGCTCCCTGCCAGACAGCCCATTTTTAAAAAGGTGGACTGTCTGGGGGTCCCCAAGGACCGAATTGGGAACCACTGCATTAAGTTAATCAAAAAATAACTCTCTCGTTTCATTCCTTCTTCATACCATTTTTCAGTTTTTGAGCCTTACCCTTCCTATACAGTATGTCCCTTTTCTCCATTTTTAAACCTCAGGACCGTTTCAACAGCAGAGCAACCCGAACGATGCCATGTGGTGTGACAGTAGCTTCTCAGGACACCCCCGCCGATGTGCCACGTCTCGATGGGAGGTGCATTCATCTCCCCTCTCTCCCCTCCACCCACTCCATGCCCTCACACTGCCTCAGTCCAATTATTCAGTTCTCCCTCATCTCGTCTCTTTCTGTCTGGCTCAGTGCAGCTCAAGGTTAAGATTTAACAGTGGATTTATAATTGATCTCCCATTAGCTGCTGCCTTTTGTAGGATTTCGGGCAGAGTGATGAAATGCTAGGCGGACCGAAGGGGAGTTCTGTTTAAGCCAACATCTGACACATAAAGCTCATTATTATAATATAATAACAGCAAGAGTAGCAGTACAGTCTGAATGGCAGGGAATCGGATACGGTCCATTTGCACAGCTGAGGGACAAGCCGTGCCTGACGAAATACTCCAAAGCTGCTGACACCACGTTAAACCCAACAACAGGGGCAGTGGCACACGATGCTCCTACCACAGGCCAGGAAAGAAAGCCGACAGGATCGGAGCCGTGAGTCTATCCCCCAGCCTCAGCTTGTGCGGCTGCACTGGTAGTTAAGCTTCACGGTTGCAGAAAATTACGCACCGTGACAAAAACACCGGGAGTGACAGAAGCAGACGTGGAGGGAGAGAGAGAATGCCATTTGCCAGCTATTCTTAGACGCTTTTTTTCCATTCATTAATGATTTTTCATTTATTTATGTATTTTGCAAGCATTATGGTAATATAGCAGTTTTTGAATATGAGTTTTAGAATCTGGTCGTGTTTGAATGAGGAGGCTGACAGATGGCGGGGGGCTGCCTGCCTGACAGAGAAGGAGGTGGAAGGAGGCCGACATGCGGTCGAGCTGAGAGCAAAGAGAAGGACTGAGGCGTCACAGGTCCCTCTCGTCAGCCCTTCTCATTCTTTTATTCCCCAAGCGAAGTGCTTTGAGGCACCAACATCGAGCACATGCTTAAGATTAAACCCCCCGATTGTTTGCATGAGCTTCTCCTTTTAGCGCTTTAGTGGACACAACACCTCCTCTGCAGAATAACGCAACCTCAGCCCCCCAGGGGGCTAAATGAGCCACAATGAAAAGGCCTGCCCCCCCCTCCCCCCATTCTTTCTCTCCTTCTCCTCATCTTTCTCTCTCTCTCTCTCTCTCATCAGAGGCGGCTGTAAATATTTAATGAATTGGCTGCCTCGGTCTTCAATGCACTTCAAGAGGATTTTCCCTGCTGCAAGGGCGCGCAAGGTCGCTGAAGCATTACGGGACGCTTTACATCACTTCCTCCGTCCGAAGCAGGTGTCTGGTTTCACGGTGTTCTTGCAGCCAAACACATCCGTGGCCATATGCAAAAAGCGTACCACCATGCATCCTGAACACCATCGGTGCCAATGTAGGGAACCGTTAAAATAACTTCACTCCAGTCCGTTTCATAATTTTAATGATGGCAAGCCAGCATACGGCTTGTGTCTCTCAGCCCAGCACCAGAGTAGCAAACACTGGGCTAGTCTCTTGCCTTGATCAGAATCAGAATGGTTTCATTCACTATGTACAAAAGCGTGAGTGGCCTTATAGGACTAAGTTAGTCATTGTGGAATCAACTGCTGAATTGACTTGACGATCTGCATCTAACTTGCCTTGAAATGGGCTGGTCTTCTGTTCCCCTAACAGGTTCTTGGTTGGATTGAGTGAGTTTTGCTTCCCAAGACTGTAACATATGACACAGAATCCTGAGATTGGTGGTCTCCTCTCAAGAACAAGAAATGGGCTGCGTTTTGAAAATTTGGTCTTCAATTATCCCTCTGTTAGATGTTTTGTGGGTTCAGCTGGAGCCGGTTAAGATTTTGATGTTTCATTTCACTAGGACATCCGGTAGATGAAAGCACATGTTTGTTGCAGTCACGCTTCTCTGAACCCAGCATCAGTATTGCCTGGTTTTTGGAGGAGACACTGCATCATTGACGCCTCAACAGAAGAAGCTGTTGCAGCATAATAGCTTCCAGTGACTTGGTAAGGCTGAGGAGCTGGTCTCTCGCTCCACTGGCCTTTGATCAGCATCTGGGTCATCTGTTTCCCTGTAAACCCCATTTATAGTACTGAAGCCCTCCAGTAACATAATGAGCTTAATCTTTAATTGACTTTTGAAAGCGACCAATAGGATCATTTCGAATGGGCTGGAACCACAAATCCGCACAGACTGGCTCAGTAGGTAATAAGAAAATTGATAATTTAGCTTCGGAAAGTGGATAATTTTAGCCTTTGGATAAAAGCCCTAGTTAATCTCTAAACCCCTTTAAGAATCAGGATTGGGCAGGACTAGGGTTAAATAGGCCAAGATTTGGCAAGGGGACAAGATGCTGTGGTGATAGAGCAGGTCACCAAGGGAACCTGGACCATACAACCACAACTGCAAACTTTTAAGGTGCCTCTGGAAGATCGTTGTATCTGTCACGCTGTCAGCTGACAGGCGGCTTGGCATGTAGGGTGCACAAGAAGTTAATGAGCCTGCCAGCGTATGACGCATGGGAGCAACAAAAAAGCAGAACGGCGTGAACCAGCTGCCCTAGCAACCACCTCCACGTGTCTTCCTGACAGACAGGTGGATGCCATTGGCTCCTTGGATCCACAGTGCTGTCTTTACTGCAGAGCTAAACTGCCCATTAACAGAAAGATGCAATTAAAGTGCAGACTTCAGTGACATTTCTTGATGTGATCACATCCATTGAGTTCCCATGGTTACATAAACACCTGCAGATTTGGTTTCATTACTTCATTTTGTACTGCGTCTCTTTTTCAGTAAAACTGGGCCGGGGTACTAACTTGAGTAGAGTCTCAAACTTCAGTCACCGGCTTCAAATTGCATGTCTGAACCAGTATCTACTGCCCTCTTGTGGTGGGAAATACAGATCCCACACCTCACAGCAGATAAGGTCTGACTCTTGCAGTCCCAGTCCTGGTGCTTCATCAATGAATGGTTTTTGCTCAAGCAAAAATTTTAATCAATACAAGCCCTTAACTAGGTAGTTAGAAATTACTGGTCTAAAATGGGATAATGTACTAGACCAATCATGGGTGCTTAAGGAGTAGCATAACAAGGCTTCTGCCAGAATCCGAACATACACCCTTAACGTTACAAATCTGTTTTCTTCATTTTGTTCATATATAGTCCTCGGAGTAAACTATAGCATAAGTTTAACTGTCACTTCATTTTCCTTAACCGCTTGCCTAATTCTGGGTAGTAGTCAATCTATTCCAGGAAGCACAAGGCAGGGTTACACCCTAGATAGGATTCTTGGGCACAAACACAATTTTTAGCAACACCAGACCATATAAACTGCATGTCTTTGGACTGTGGATAGAACCCACAAGCAAGCTGTGCATGGAAGAGGAGGCACATGCAAACTCCCCCCCACCGCATCAAGACAGGAATTAAAGCTGCAGCCTTTGGGGGCAGGAGACCGTAGTGTTGCCCGCTTGGCCACTTCAATTATGTGCATTTAACTTTTATGAGCAATATAACATATTTTAAGACAACATACATCTATCATCCGTATTCTAAACACGTTCCCTGGTCAGTGTCCTGGGGCGGGGGGAGTCTGGAGCACAGGGCAAGGGGACACCCTGGAGAGAATGTTAAGAAAATATATATTTTTTTAATGCATTAAGATAAGATACTACAGACATTTTCATTTTAACTCGCTTTTTGTCTCTGACTGGCATTTACACAGCTGAGACCTTCTCCAGTGTCACACAGGCGCAGATACATGCCTGTGGATGTTTTAGAAACTGAGCAGTGCAGAAATATCCACGTTCCTTTATATTACTGTGTGAATCTTTTACATTGATTCTGACTTGATTGTTGGGTGTGAGATGTTTTTTTTTTCTTTCAGTTCTCTTATCTATACACTGTTTTCTGGTTGTTTTCCGCAAGCGCCACACCAAGACAAATTCCTTGTAAGTCTGAACTTACACGGCCAATAGATCTCATTCTGATCCTGATGTCCACATACAAACTACTTTAATTCCTCTGTAGACACAAAGGCAGATGGCGCAGAGACCTACGGACCCCGCCAGGAGGACAGAACATTGTACCAGCAAGGTGGCACCCATCAAAGAGTTAATACCTGCTTAGGGAGCTGCTTTTTAATGTACTTTGCCCATGGCCGTCCATTTCAGCATGTCTATATATTATTAATTACTGAGAATGTATGTTTTTTTAATTTAAAAACTAAGCTAAAGATTTTTTTTAACAGACTTTTGTATGTTCTATGTAGCAGGTTATACCTGCCCAGGTAAAATGGACAAAGTGTATAATTCAGTATCTTAATCACTGACATAACTACAGTACAACACCATGCCTGGTGTTCATGTTCCTTATAGTATTTGGCTGTTCTGATATGGAACTGCTGTTGTACATAAATCACCGCTTCGGGGGCTAAGGTGACGTCTCAAAAGGCGAGTATTTAGTCAGCAAAGGAAAATGGGGATTCAGCAGAGCTGAGAAATGCTAGCTGATTGGGCAAACACAGAAACATCCAATCCGAAGCAGTTTTGTTGCCAAAAACCCCTTTGTGATGACAGAGGTCAAAGGGGAAAGACCAGACTGATTAAAATAAACAGGAAGGCAACAATAGCTCCGTACATCAGTGGTGTGCAGGACAGCTTCCCTGCTGAAAAAAAAAAAACAGTTTATGCTGGTAGCTGGTTTTAGCTGGTCTAAGATGGTCTTAGGTCGTCACATACCAGCTATTGCTGCCCGTTGATGGTTTAGCTGTTGGGTCAGCAGCTGGTCATACTGGTATGACCAGCTAAGTCAGCTACTGTATAATGACCATCATTAGCTGGTATGACCAGCTAAACCATCAAGCAATGATGTGAAACCATACTTTAAGCTGGCCAACTATCGTAAGCTGTTTTTTAACAGGGTTCTTTGAATGCACGTATTGTTTGGTTCCTGATACAAAAGTGGGCCCAACCCTGTTCTAGATGTACCTGTTAAAGTGATCGCTGAGTGTAGATTTCTTGGACTGGGCTTTTTTCAGTAGTTTTATTGCCATCTAGTGATCAACATTAAGAATCACGCCTATGTGCAAAGCACTAGCAGGTCATCATCACAGATACACTCTAAAAAAATAAAATTAAAAATTAAATGAGCCCCCATGCTGACCATAGAGTTGATGCTTCCAATGACTCTTTTTCAGCCATTTTTCTCTGATGAGAAACAAGTCACGCTTCTATGTGGTCATTTAGAATGATATATACTCAGTGACAAAAAAGTTAAGCAGCCAGACAGAGTGGTGGAAATGAAATGAATCTGCAGGTGGTGAAAGGTCATGTGACTGTATCACAATGATTATAACATCAGATCAAACGGACAACAGAGTTGGCAGTATGGGAACACTGCTGGTCCCATGTCAGTAGGGTGTGGCACCTGCCCCCCCCCGGCCTGGATACATGCGGTGGTATGGTGTGGATGGGAGTCGTACAACCACTGTATCCTCTCCTGTGGCAAGTCGGCCCACAGCTGTTGTAACTGGCCTTCGAGATCCTGCAGATTGGTACTGGGTCTGAGTTGATCCCACACATCTTCAAATGGGGAAAGATCAGGGGACCTGGCTGGCCATGGGAGGACCTGAACATGACACAGGCAGTCCATAGACATGTACCGTGTATGGATGGGCGTTGTCTTGTTGAAAGACTGTACCAGGGTGCTGTCTCAGGAGGCATAAGACATGTGGACGCAAGATGTCACAATACCTGTCACCGGATGGCAAGAGAAGATGTCATGGGGTTCTGTAATGCTTGACGCACAATACAGTGATCCTTCTTTGGTGTGGTCTGTCTTGGGTGACCGGAACCTTCACGACGTGTGTGGGTGCCCTCACGTACCCATTGGTTCTAACATCGGGCGACTGTGACATCTGCATGCCCCACATGCCGGGCAATTGCACAATACAACCACCCAGCCTCATACAAACCCACAATGCGACTCCAATTCCATCAAGTGCTGGTAATGCTGTCTAATGCGTCTCTGGGGCATCCTCTGTGTCTGGTGACTAGAATTGCCAGCTCCTTGCAAATCAAATCATTTACATACCCATCGCTGGTGTGCATGTTTACCAAATTACATCCAGATGGGACCATTACTTCTTTTGTCACTGAGTGTATGTAGGCCTATATGTATTTCTGTGTATCTATCAAAGTTCAGTTTTCTACCTCTAGGTAAGATAAAAGCACAGTACAGCAAAATTTAACCAAAAGCAGAAAAAGTCATACAATTGGTTTCAGGGCAAAGAAGAGCTCCCCAAACACTCATCTCCCACAATTCACACAGTTGGCCCTACAATTCAGAGTTTAACCTAGCTACAAAGTATAACTCAAAATGTGCAACTTCACGCTTGAACAGACCTTGGCATTGAGACGAAACCATGTAACAGCAGCTATACACGCAACAGAAACCTAATAGGCAAAGCAGACCAGGAGGATCTTGAAGTTGTAAATAATGTCAAGAGTAATTCTTATATTAACTTAGCCTTAAAAATAGCAAATAGCTGTGACAATGTTTTAAAAAACTTAATTGTCTCGCCTTTAACTGCTTAAAGAGGTTTATGAATTAATCATCTTCACTACCACAGAGTTCATTCTTCTATTAAAAAACTCTAATGGTACCCTTTATCTTTCTGTGATGCATTTTAATAATAAGGGCAACATGACTGCTATTCTGTCAGTGAAATATCAACCTACTTCAAATTTGGAACTAAGATGTCCATAGTGTCACGTTTCAACCTGGTCTGGATGCTGTGAGGTGGGAATCACGTCACACAACAAGAAATCTTCTGCGTATGCACTTCACTGAACATTGTCAGGTCAGTACAGAACATACAGCTATTTAACTCTGTTCAGGCAGTTGTGCGGGGTCTGTAACAGTCACTGCCCATGCAATGAGTCGTGTCTCATGAGGACTGTCATCCCACCTCAACTAACTCTGTCAGTATCTTACTATACCCCTCATGTCTGATTGTGTCCCATTTTTGAGCATGTTTCATTCAGAACAAGCAACACATTTAGGGAAGAGAGAAAGAACAAACTTGTCCATTGTGAGTTGCCTTACACTAACCCTCCTCCAGGAGTACTGAGCCCCTTCAGTACAGGTGACTCATTTAACATGTCTAAGAACTGAATTACCACTGTCAGCTTACAACACAGTCTGGGCAAACTCAAAACATGTATAGCTAAGTGGTAACAGAGCATCCCCTTTCTTCCTTCTTGTAATCTTCAAATGTTTTATCTGGATGAATTAAAAAGAAACAATCAAGGGACCCATCCAAGGTGCCCGAAGCTTCAGGTTTAGCCCTTTCCTTCTTGAATCATCCTTGACATGCACCAAATTTCCAACACTGTAAGAAGAACGCTCTTGTGCATGTAGAGATGTTCTCTTATTCTCTTTTGTGCCTCCTTCAGTACTTTCTTCAGGTTGCAAAGGGAATCTGCTACCCCATTCAGTCAGACTGGATTTCTGCAACCCCAGACTGGATATCCTGTCGTTGGTGAACTTCTCAGCCAAGCATGAGTCCGTTAGGTTTGAACTCTGTGACTGTATACTGGGAGCTGCGGTGGGCTGAAGTGAGTAGTGGCAAGTGCTCATTCCAGGTCTTTTGGTTTTGGTTCACGTAGCACTGGATCATCTTAAGTAAGGTTCTACTGAACCTGATCATTAGTGGCAGTGTATGAGGGGTGGTCATTATCTTTGTGATTTACAGAACATGCATACAGTCTGAAAGAGGAAATTCTCAAAATGAAAACCCTGGTCAGTGTGCAACTCGAGTGGGGGCCCAAATAAAGTCATATATATATATAGATTCTGCCTTTAGTCAGGAACAGGAAAGGCTTCAACTCAATGGGTAAACTGGTCAATTATAACAAGAATGTACTTGTTCTTGGAACTGGATACTAGGAATGACCAGTGCCATATAAAGAGTTTATAGATGGTCTATAATCTGGTTATTAATTACGTTGTCACACTTTGCAAATTATTAATAGACAATTTTAAACAAGTAATAACACTGTTTTCTTTTTATTAATGAGTTACTACCATTTACAAGTGGCAAAGGGGAGCCTTATTGTAAATTGGTACTGAATGACCCAAGGATGTCTAAATGAAGATGGTCCAGAGGTGCTCCAGCTTAGTAATTTTGCAGCTTGGCTTGTTTCATTGGTCCTGTTGGCATCTCCTCACAAACAGACAGACCTCCTCACCCACCCCAAACCAATGGTAGTCTGGCATAGGCACTCAAGGGTTTTTGCTTCCCCAAGATGACCAGAGTGTGGAGGATTGTGGAAAACCTGCAGAACCTCTTGTTGCATGTAAGCTGGAACTAGTAACAGCAAGGGTGGGTACTGGGCCCCTGCTCTCTCTCAGGGATAGTAAAGAATCCCTCGCCACAGCAAGACCTGGACTGACAGGGTGAGAACTTCCTCATTGTAGGGCTCTCAAGCATCACCTGATCTTTTGTAGGAAGTGTCCCTGATTCTTTCCACCTGTGAAGGGTAAAGAAGACAGGATTGGCTTTCTGATATTTGGCACCCCTTCAGAGCTAATGCACTGAAATCAGTTAACTACTGGAGTCTCCAGCATGGATGCATGTGGCTGACCTGTTTCCAGCCCTATTGCTGGACTGAATTTCAGACCTTGCTCACTGCTCATGAAGTCTTGGCAGTACTTGCATCTTTGACATGGCGGGTTGGATCATTTTTTCCCTCTTGCCTGGTAACGGTCACAGTTGCCTGCAGGTTCTTTATTTTGCCTTGACGTGGCATCGGCATTGAAATGCTGGTGGCCTGTCTGTTGCTCAGTGTAAAAGTGTTGTTGGCTCAGCTCTTCCAGCCAGCAAGCCAGCCGACCTTCAGAATAACTGAACTGGAAAAAAACAGGTGAGACTGCTATGATCTGTTCAAGTAGGAATTTTCTGCCCAGTAGATAGTGGCGGAATTGGCAGGTGTAGCGGATGACAGCAAGTAAGTCAAATGTTCAGTTTTAACCAATCACCAACTCGCAAACAAATAAACAACCAATAAAGGATCACTTTAAACATAATTAAAAAAAAAAAGTAGATAGCCAATAGGACCCACCGTTCATTCTGGGCCCCTAGGCTGCAGCCTAGGCAAGCATATTCCATAGTCCACCCTGACCCCATTGCAGTGCTTTGGTTAAAAAAGACACCTTTAACAACAGTGAAATCTCCCTGTTAGTAAAAGTGAAGCTCCTCCCCTTTAAGTTTTTTTTTAGGTGTGCACTATGAGAGCACATACATTGCCCCGAGGTCAATTTTGACCCAGCAGTTACAGTCTAATTTAGAAGAGTGGTTATCGAGGATATATTCTGCCATTCGACTATGATTTACATTTTGTTCTATTTTGTTGTTCAGTGTACACTGAATAAATAAATTGAAATGTTTAATCCCCAAGATATTGATAAATGCCCAGGGGGGTTGGGCAGCCAATTGACCTTGGACCCCCAGAGGTTTTTTTTCTCCCGGCATGGGAGTTTTTGGTTCCTCTCCTCCGTTGTCAATTGTTTTTTTTTTCTTTGTTCTTTCTTTTCTATTCTGTCTTTCT
>JAODJW010000040.1:32289452-32300290 GCA_026777045.1 Hyperopisus bebe | reverse complement strand
TCTCATTTTATATGTATATCAATGTGTTCGAACACACCCATGTAAAGCGCCCTGGGACAACTCTGTTGTGAAGTGCGGTATATAAAAATAAACTGAATTGAATTGAAACTGAATGACGACTAACTTTATGCAAAAAAAAATTGGGAGGGTAGAATTATAAAAAGAGGGTGTTTAAGAGGGAGGATGGCAGGAGCGGGTTATTTTTGAACTGGAGGACAAGGGGAAGGTGTAGAACATAGAGACATTAGCAGGGTTAGGACAGGCTGGGCACATCTATCTCGGTAATGAGTTGCTAAATTTTCTGCTGTGAAACACATGTCACATTTCCTCCCTGCTAGTAATAAGGGAAGCTGCGTTTTGCCTCAGCCCACATTGTACTCCGCTGGACTCCTCAAATGAGTGCGGTCTTCAGGCTACAACCCAGGAACACCGGATAATTAAACAACCACCGAGGCCGCAGCACCATGAGCAAACGCAAACTGAGTAAGTGTTTGTACTGACAGGCAATGACTTGCTGGTAAACAATACTCATTTATGGAGGGTAACTGAAAAAGGCAGCTACGTTGCTCTTGGTAGTATTCAGTCTCAATGGGTGTTTCATAGGTGCCAGATACAATAGGAATAACTTACCCGAGAGCAGTTATTTAAGCATGATATGTATAGGTACGTCCAAAGGGAACAGGGAGACAGGCTGGGCAATGGACCGTGAAGTTCATGGAGTGACATTTCTATTCCCTGTACGAGTGGGCAAGGTCCACCTCGAATAGGAACAGGGTGTTTAACGGGCTGTCATGCATCGCACGCCTTTCTAATAGAGGGGAACTGTAGCCTACTGTGACTCTTGGGCTTCATGCAATTTTTAAGTAACATAAACAAGACGTTTGATTATAACTGTATAAAATGCATAAAATAATTCCAACATGGGAAGCATTTTCCAATATGGGCGACTTTACACTCAACTTACTAGAACGTATTTTGTCATCAGTACTATTCTTGGACTTAAAACAACGACGAGTGCATTTTCTCCCATCTCTGGCCTAAAATAATTTTCGCTTACTTTCTTGGAGTTCCTAAAATATTGACTCCATCATAGCAAAATTAATAGCTGTTTGATTAAAATGCCACTCTTTAGTAGTTAAATAAAACTATATGTGACGATTAAGTCTGGTATGTTTTTAGGTAGCACCTTTCTCAATAAGGGTAGTCAAATGCACTCTGACCAGTCAAACAACAGTGGCACTTGCTATGCCTCTATGGTTCAGGGTAACAATTATGTAAATGGATAAGAGGGAAAAACCTCTGGATGCCCAAAGTCAGCTGGCTGCCCAACCATCCCAGGCAGACTAGCAATAAGCAGGCCAGAAAATAGGCTGTGGCTTTGTGTAACCCTGTCTTCTGTCAAGCTGTCTATGCACCATTATGCCACCTGTCGTTCTGCACTTCAGTCCACTACTGACCAGTAGCAACACCAGCAGCTTTATGTATAGTAGGATAGCAAGAAAAACAGATTTAAATAGTGAGTCCAAGGGGGGATCCCTCACATAAGCTGACAGATTGTTTCATAGATTAGGAGCCCGATGGCAGAAGGCTTTACTGCCAACGGTCTTATGTGAGAATTACAAGAAGGTCTAAATTCCATAACTTCAGTGCAGATTCTCGACTGCAGTTATTTTTTTGATTAGCTCAGTTAGGCAAATGAGGATCTGAGTGTCCTATTAGTAAGCAGAAAAAATAAGTCTATGCTCCACATAACCAGAAGCTGAAGGAGAGCTATTTTGAATAACTCTGGTGTGGTAGTTTCTACACATTCTTGTAAAAAATCTTGCTTCTGCATTTTGAATCTGCGGTAAGTTTATGCTTGCTAAAGGGCAGAGTGTTGGAGTAGAGTCATTGGCTACCATAGTTCCCCTCCCCTTCTGGTTATTGATTCTAGATTATAGATCCTAGATTACAAGTTTGTCACCTTTTTGTCTTAGGATTTGAATTTGGTCTGCCCGTACTGGTTTCGGTCTGCCCATACTGGTTTCGGTCTGCCCGTGCTGGTTTCTGACCCGGACTGTACGACTCTGATTTGCCTGCTCCAATTAATATTTTCCACATCTGAGTCCCCATTTTCCAGGCTCTCCATCACAATCCACTATATATATGAGAATTAATCCACAGGTCATCATCAGAAATGGCACCAAAATTACAGATGATTCAGCGAAAGTGAATCATAGCCCTCAGTGATAAATATGTATGCATTGTCAAGGGAGTTGTCAGTGTGTAGATGGAGGACGTCTGTTTCACTATGACTTGTCCATCACTTTACTTCCTTAAAACATCTTCCTGATAGATGATGGTGGCGATTTGGTTGTATTGAGAGATGCTTTTATGTATTGTTAGCAGAGGAGTCAAAGTTATGTTTTTTCGTATAATCCTCCCTGTTGTATGTATGTAAAGAGCAAAGAATTAAAGTTCCAACACATACATATTTCACTGGTAATATAGAGGATGCAGTTTTGTTGTTATATGTTTTATTTTGCATTTATTTATTTAGTGGGTGCCCAAATCAGCATACAAGTAAGACTTACAAGGATGTTTGATATCTGGTGATGATTGTTCAGTTAGGAGGCTAACTGCTTAAGGACTAACTTGTTTATCAGAACTGAAGGATTAATGATGTCAAAGGCAGGACTACGATCTAGAAGCACAGGCTGACAACATGACAATGTTGACATCATTGATGAAGCTGTTTCACTGCTGCAGCTTTGGTGGAACTGTTAAGAACATTACTTCTAACTTCTAAGTTTTTTTAAGCAGTGGTCTATTTACAGCCCATTTAAATTGATCATTGAGAACACCAGAAGTTAAGACACTTCATATTTTAATTTTCCACATGCGCTTTTGGTTCTGCATAAGGGTGTCACTTAAATTTCATCATCAGTGGTTTGTGCCGGATGTTGTGCATGTAGCTGGTGGAAATCATGTGGGTCTGTGGGTGTCGACTGCACATGTGCAAGGAAATAGACTAGGTGTTTCCAGTAGGTGGCAGCACTTGCTTTAACAGAGGAGAGGTCAACCAAGAAAGAGTAGAGGAAGAATAGCTGCTGCAGCGTGGTGTTGCGTTATGGTGAACAGCTGTATGAAGAGGTACAGAGGTACCCACATATCTAATTTTTCATACTGTTCAATATAAGATATACAGTATACAGTATTTTCAAAAGTAGAACTATCCCAGTCTTGACAAGTACTAATTTTGTTGTAAGGATTTCAGAATACTGTGGTAAGTCATATTACCATAATACTGCCCTGTCCATAAAAAGTTTACTCTTTTCACTACACTGCTGGTATTTGTGTTTGTTGCAATACATCTGCCCTCTGCTGGTCTGGTGGAATATCACTACTGTATGCATGCACTGACTGTGACCTTCTGTGAACACAAGCTTCTGCATGCATGATCATCTGCGGGCTGAAAGCACACATGGAAAAGTCAAGTATGAACAAGGCCTTAAGAAGATGTAATTAACTATGAAATTTTGTATACATGTATGCACAAATCTCAGTTATATTACCCCTGTCTTTTATCTCATAGGTTTTAAATGGTTTGGAAATCTATCGAACCTTGCACACAGTCTTTCATTAGACAATAGATCCTCCAAGACTGCTGCAAAGCATGATGGGAGTCAGGGTCCGAACCTGCTAGCAAAGAGGTACAGCGATGACACAGAAGTATGTCCCCACAGTCCCAGCCACATCCACTCCAGTGAAGCATGCTCACATTTGGCCACTATACCCCGTCACTCCCGCAAAGAGAAGAAAAACAAAAAATCCAAGAAGTCTGCAAGTGGAGCTGTACTGGAGACACGGAAGGGCGATTATGTTGCTGACTCGCCCCTGCTGAGTGTGCTGTCTCTCCAGGGTGTGTCATCCATAGATGAGGCCTCTTTCTTGGATACCGCTGTAAAACCACATCCTGTAGGTACCAGTGCTTTGCAGGCTGAGATTAAGCAGAGCTCAGGGCTACCAGAAGATGAGACGGCCAGCACGTCACAGCAGTGTCCTCTGTCCCCTGAGGCTCAGAAGATGCCGCCCTTGGCAGAGAAGCTAGAGGACCACAGCCACCCCAGCACAATGACAACCAGCCCACATGGGACCAGCAGCGTTCTTCCAGAACAGTCTGAAAGTCGGCTGGCTGAAGCCCAGGAGTCAAAGCCTTTGACCAGGTGATATTTGTTACAATGATGATTCTTTACTGAAGGTGTCTCCTTTCATGCTTTTCACAACTCAAATAAAAGCCAACAAGCAACTAGAGGAAGCGTCATTAACCAATGAGATGTCATGGTTCCACCTCCTCTAGTTGCTTGGACCCACCTCCTCTACAATCTTATTGGTTATGTCTCTGAACCAATCATTTTTGTTTCTGCCATCAAAACAACTCTGTGTAAGTAAAACTCCCATGAGCGAATAAGACAATAACATCTGACATGTGTTCTTTATGTATAAGTATCAGCACATATTCAAATATACTATGAAAGTTTGGGTAGGTGATGAGTGTTAACTGCATTACCATGCTAGGGAGCTGTTTCCTGTGATTACTGCACATCTATTTTATGTCCCTCGGTTTCTTACTGGGCGTTATGCTGAATAAGGCCACTCAGAATAAAATCCGGCCTACAGTGCCAGTTCTTGCATTCCTCATTATCTTCTTCTTCCATGATATCTTGCATTAAAATGTCTATAATGTGCAGATATTAAAGGTTCATTTCACATGAAAAAGGTCTATCTGACAATTAAGTAGAGCTATTCCTCACATGGCAGCCAGATTGTTGAATGACATTGACTGAGACCGGACAAGAATGCTTCACCAATGACCCTCAGATACACACACACACACACACACACACACACACACACACACACACACATATATATACACACACACATATCAAATATGTTCTTATTATTGTTATTGTATCCATTTTCATTAAAATCAGACTCCCCTAGTAAAGGTCTAGCCTCCCTTTTCATAGATCTCAGTGAAGCTCTGGTTGTGCATTTTATTACCGGGGTTTATTTGAAACTGCTAGTCTGATTTCATTTTTGGCTTTCTGTTTGAGTAGAGACACTTGCTATGCAATGAAAGTAAAGTTACAGAGGGAGATAACTGGTCTCTTTAAATTTAGTCTGCATTTAGTTTAACGGCTGCTAGGTGTCTCCATTTACCGTATTTTAATGGATATTCTCTCAACTCTTGGGAGGTATGAAAATTGTGCGTCTGACCTAGATTTTCTACACAATACGTGCTGTTTATTTTGGTTGAGTTGAAATTGGCAGTTTTTGTGCATAACTCTAATTATGGCATCATTTACAGTGAGTTTTTAAACGCTGTCGTATCTGTTTTTAACGTTTTTTCTAAACGAGTTTAACATACCATTCGTGCCAAGGTAATCGCGGTTAGAGGACGGATGGATAACATTCATTCATTTTCCATCCATCCATCTTCCCACCGGTTATCTCGGACCATCTTCCTCACTTACTGTATGAAAGAATGAGCAGAAGATGTAGAATAACCGAATTTTTTAAATGCTGTTTACAACCTATCTGCAGCATCCCAAATGATTCTCCAAGCAGACAATGTCAGAATCTTGTTATTTTTCACCAGACCGAAACTTAAGTGTGCAAATGTGAAAGATAAACCATCAGGGAATGTTTATCGCGAATTCTTAACCAAATGAATAAATAAGAAAGACAATCGTCAAACTAATCCAACGAGCATCTCCCTTGAAGCGCCCCAGTGCTGAATTAGAAAAGTAATTGACAGTTCATTCCACATATTAAGGTTTCTTAAGAGTAACTTTAGACAGACGGCGCTGTACTTGGTATTTCTCATGGGTACTGAAGTTGTAGTGGCGGGCGTAAAAATCCCTCCCACAAAGGACTGCCTTCGCGCTGAAGGTTCGGGTGGGGACTGCGGCTGCGGTATCCCGGTGGACAGAAGCGCGCATCTTCTGCTGTCAACTGTGCGCGACTGAACGCGAGCAACGCCGGTGGGTCGGGAAGGGAGGAGGACACCCGCTACAGGAGCCGGGGGAAAGCAGAAAGTGTGTTTGTCTGGACGATGGGTTTGAGGTAGGACTGTTTTACATAAGACGCAAATTTACTTCGAGAAGCGTATATCGGTTCAAAACATTGATCACCTGTAGCGACTAAAACCAAATAAACGGATCTTGCTTTTATGGGAAAGTTCGCTCTAATATGCTTCATTTGTGTACAGTAGTAGCATGTAATCTGATAGCAAAAATATTTTGCACTTGCTAAAAACAAATAAAATAATACACTTCATAACAAACATTCACTTTTTTGTGTGATAACCTAATTCACGATAATGAAAATGAGAAGTTAAAAACTTTTAAATGAAAGGTTATTTCCTCACAATACATGTAGGTTATAGCGGCACATAATGCGTATATTAAAACATGATTCTAGTGCTGTTCGCCTGTGATCTGGGGTGGGGACGAGATGTTATGCAACGCATTTAAGGTTTAGAGCCGTGGAAGTTTTCCTTTCCAGAAAATGACGTCCTTCTCTCGCTGCCAAGTTAGGGTTGAAATCGTGCAGCTCTGGAAAAAAAATCGTTTTCAGTTATAATTTATTTTGTTCTATACCAGCGATGAGGAGGACGCCTATTTGTTTGTATGCTCTTGGGTGGAGGGCTGTTACAAGATGAGCTAAAATTTTGTTCCATAGCAAGCCATAAAACGATGTTTTGTATCATAGAATGTTGTCTCTTAAGATGATTTCTTTTGCTTGGACTGCTGACGCACAAAGTGGTACCTCATATATGAAAGAAGTAGCATTGTTGAAAATGACTTTGATGCTCTTTTTTTGACGGATCCCCTTGAAATCCCCATGATAGATTTCTGTGTAAGTCTTGGGACAATAAGAATGGTTGATTTACGTTGAAACAGCCCGTAAACTCCACCCCCTAGAGAAGGATATGACCTGTGCCCTTTGAGAGGCAGCTTTCGGGTTGCAGTGAGAGGGACCCAAAGGACTCCTACAGCTGTAAGTCCTCAACAGGAATTCCTGCCCAGTGCAGAGGAATCCAGGCTGGAATGCACTGCAGATGAGTGGTGCTTGAGATTCTGTCAGCTCATGAGGGTCAAGTTCTCCCTGACGTTAGTGGTCTGTTCCAGTCTCACCTCCAAATTTAATAATTATACTAGTGCAATGAATCAGTAGCTTTAATCTTCTGGATTAATGTGCTCCTTGTAGGTTAGAGGATACTATAGCGGACTATTCTAATACAGAGTAGAGTTTGCCATGCATTTTACTTTGTAGTTTCTCTAATGTTGCCATGGTGTGAATCTTACTAGGAATGACATCAGCCTGCATCACTAGGCATCCTGAAAATTACGGCAGTCCAGCTGGTAATTAAGCTGAATTTGTCTGACTAGTTCATGTCACTTCCCCCCCCCCGTCTTATTTCTGTTTAAATGTCCCCTTTGTAACTTGAGAAAGTTTGTGGTTTTAGGAATAAGATTCCTAAAGAAGTGAATGTGTGTATGCAACACGCCTGTGACGCTGTGTGTGGTATCTATGGCAGTGTTTAGGAGGTGTGGGACAGCTGAACCCGAATGTTCTTCGCTCAACTGCCAGGCATTTTACAAGGCACCACAACCTACATAGCTGTTGTGTTATGACTGTCTGAACACCAGCAACGACAGACCACCCATGATTAGAAAGCAGACCTCCAGCCTTGTAATTGATATTAAAATTTTATGTAAATACATTACCTGGTATGTTTTCCAGAACACCCTTCATTATGTCACATTTAGCATCATTGTTAATATGGGTTTTTGTGTATTTTAAAGTACATTTAGTAAAAAGATAAATACAAGTTTTTCTTGAAGAAGCATCAAGTGTATTGTGGGACTAAGGAGGTTGGATGCACTGACAAGTGGGATTTTATTACAAAAAAAAAACAGAAAGGCAGCAAATCAACAAAACAGCTATGAATATTCTAGAAAAATAGGAATGGACAGGATGCTGGGCACATGAGGATAGGATGTTAATGACAGACTTGGTAAACGCTGGACTGGGAGGTACTTTAATACTATAGACTTAACAAGCAAGACAACAGGAGGCAGCTGGGAGTGATCAATGCATATGGCAGGAAAGAAAGGTACGATTCAACAAGTATCAGGCGTGACTTATTGGAGCCGCACTAGGGAGGAAACAGGAGGACCAGAGAAGCAGGGCGTGACATCAAACTTCTAAAGAGACTTGGGATTTATAGCTAGTATTAATGGGTGATTTGTGTGCATATAGATATTATTATTTTCCACAAATATTACTCAAGTCTTTGAATGGCCACAGGGGACAATTCTCCCAGTGACTGCCAAAGTGTATTTTTGCATTCATTTTTCACATTTGTTAAAAAACGTGATTATCTGGCATTTTGTAAATGACTGCCAGTCTATTTGATGAAACATTATTCAGCTCTTTTGGATTACATACATGTTCAATTGAGGGTTAGCAGATTATGTTTCTCATTGACAAAGTGTCCCTTCCTCATATATTTTGAAATCCACTCACTGCATGCGTGCCTCAAGATTACCGATCTTAATGCATAGTTAGGGCTATGGATCCATAGAGAGTAGCCCTTGGCTATTGACATCTGTGATACATAGTTGCTGTGGGTTTGAGAACAAGACAGAAAAGAACAAGGTGTCTTTTTTTCCTGTACCCTCTCTGGATCACTCAAGACTAGAAAGGCTGATGGAGGGCAAGATGTCATTAGAGGGAAGGAAAACAGAGAAAAAGGAGGATAATATCCATTCGGTATATGCACGAATGTACAGAAATTGTTTTCACATAGAAAACAGCAAAATGGCAGAAAGCAAGGATTATATTTCAGGGTAGCGCCATGTTCAGATGGATCATTTTTTTTGGAAGAATCTACTGTGAGGTCTTTAAGCAGTACCATCCAAAAGCCTTAGGCAGCCAAAGAAAATGATGTTTAAATGATCGTTATGTTGGTGTAAAACTATGCTATGTCAAAGTGTGTTAGCTTAGCCATTCCAAAATCTCTGCTAAAATTACCCTATTATTTCCAGCAACCATACAACACACCCATGTAGTTTTTGACTTGACCATTGGCACATCTCATATAGCTAATCAATATCTCATTAACTTTAATAAGTTAATTAATTAAGCGAGCTGATGGTGAAATTTAATAAATACACGGAATGGCTGGGTGCCCCTGAGGAGTGGTTTGGGAACTGAACTTCATCTAGCCATCCAACTAGATAACTATTTGGAGAACAGAAGAAATTTTTACTAGTTTTTACTGTATTACTCAAGCAAATGCACACTTCCTACCCAGATAAATAGGTGTCTGTTTCATTTGACTGCCTAAGACTTTTGCACAGTACTGTATGTGCAGGTCCCCTGATACATGAGAGCTGACAAAAAAAAGCAAAAAAGGAAAAGCTTCTTGAATGTTTAGCTCTGCGTTGTTAATTTAATGTTTAGTGTTGCTTGGTGATGCAGATCCTTGAAGACAGGCACTATGCGTAGCCGTTTACTGTAAGTCGCTTTCCTCTCAAAGACATTAGACTCGTGTTTTTCCAGAAATGTGTTTCTTTGTGTGAGATGGGAGGGGAATGGCGATGAGTTGTGTTAGTTTTCTTCTCTGTGGCCTAAGAGGTGCACCCGTAATTGAAACTGTTGCTAGGTGTTGTGAGGACTGGCCAACAGCTGTCAACGGTTTGCCGTTTGAGTCTTAGCAGCATGTTGCGTAATACTTCCTACATGCAATTTCAATAGATGCCAGAGGTCAGGAGTTTCAGCACATTCTGTCCCTGCCATTTTTTTTTTTTTTTGGTATCTCAAAGCCACTGAGTATTATCACTTCCTGTATGACGCACACTGCATAGACAGACATGCATGCGATCACACGGATGCTCATTCATGCACATGCAAACATACCCACACACCAATATGTGTATATATCTATATCTAACGGTTTCAATGAAATTCTCGAAAAACAAGTTGTGATCCTTGTTTTACCTATTCTTCTTTCCAGCCACCTGCCAATGGACATCAGAGGTGAATATGTAAAGGTAAGAATTTCTTTCTTTTTCCTAAATAAGAAACAGCGCAAAGGTGTAGAGCATTTGTGACAAGACCAACCTTTAAAAGAAAACATTTTTCTGGAGACATGTTCAGTTAGTGGGCAATGAATTAGAAAGCCCTCTTTTGTTCTTTAATAGCAAGAGCTAGGACTGTGGAAGATGAAGTGCTCACTTGCATTCTGCTGTCTGCGAATCAGCTTTCTTTTTGGGCCAATGTGAAACCATGAAAAAGAGCCCAAGCTTTAAGTGCGTAGCAGTTGAGCTGTAGTCGAAATGGGATTTGTGGCAGAAGAGAGCTAGGATTACTGCCCATTCCTTACAAATGCTTCCTCGCTACTTGGGTTACCATGGGTAACCAACTCTGTTCCAGTTAGGTCTGGTTATGGTTAAGAATGGGTGGGAGACAAGAGGTATAGTACTTGTAACAATCAGGACTATTCTGACAATGTTTTCCCTCAATACTGGAGATTAAGTATCCAAATAAAATCTTTTTATAAAAAGATACATGTAGTCAACCTTTGCAGTGTCTGAGCTTCTTGGGGAATAAAACCATGTGAGAATTATCAATGGAGCACAACTGAATTTTATTTATGGTTGGCTTTTGTAGGGCAAACGGGGAGGATTAGGGTTTGTACAAGGCATCTATCTATCTATCTATCTATCTATCTGGCATGAAACAAAACACTGCACATGAAAAGTTTTCTGTTCTGGAAATCT
>JAODJW010000040.1:32266172-32276477 GCA_026777045.1 Hyperopisus bebe | reverse complement strand
ATCTGTCACAGCGCTCCATCTCTTTGCTTATTCATAAGATAATACAGTACTTACATAACCTCGAGGTGAGCTTAGGGACATTGTCTTTTGATTTTCAGTATGTTTGTTATGACTTTAGACTGGTACTGTACATTATGTTCCTATGGATTTATTGAGGCACTCACAGCAAAGGCCTATAGACTTCCGTCTTGGCAGAGGACACTGTAATTTCATATTCCAGCCTCTTTCTATTTTTATTGTCCTAGTTTATATCAGGTCATCTCTCCCCACCATATAGCACAAAACAATTTGAGACTATAGTTTTCTCATGCTAACTGATGCTAGTATTTTTCAGATTCTTCAAATTACTTTAGTTACTATTTTAATCCCGTTAATTTAATCTCTTGTACAATTTGGGATTGTAGTTTTGCTAAATTGATTAGTGGTTTTTGCTGGTGTTCATTATAAAGACTTACTTTGTAAAGGGGGAAACAACTCAGTAAACCAGGAGCTTTTATGAATAATGCAAGTCTATTTTTAGACCAAAATTTGAGCTGGGATTAGCGCTCCGGCTAGGTTTAAAATCGCCTCTTAGAAAGCCTCTGTTCTACTGCAGTCAGTCAACAGGGTCACCAATTCTGAGTAAAAAGGAGCTACTATGCTAATGAATAACTGAATGTGTATCAAGCCAGGGAATGAGTTGTGCTTTTGACAGTAAATTTAAATGAGCTCACCTTTTTGCCATCACGACCATGATCTGGACTGCAGGTTGCTAGGATACTGAACGTTTCTGGGGAGATGCAGCAGAAGATGGCAGTGAGTTCTGGTCTGGAGCTGCTGACTCTCCCACATGGACAACAACTCCGCCTGGACTTGTGGGAAAGGTGAGACCTTGGAAGAAGAATGGGGTTTTGAGCAAAACATTAAAGATTCGAATCTTGTACACTACTGAGTAACACTGCTTACACTGAAATCCGTATACAATTGGTCTGACACAATGAATAAAAGAATAATGAACTTCTGTATCATGCAACTGCCAGGTTGCTCCATACTAATAGCCCGATAAAGCAGTACCATTTTATTGGGCTGTGCCTATGCTTGGGAAGCTATAGGTTTAAACTTGGTGGCTGCAGAGTTATTGTGTCACTGCTGGGCCCTTAAGCAAGACCAATAACCCTGATTCTCCATTCTGTCCCCAAAACTGTGTCTCTCATGGAAAATAAGACTGCATATGCAAAACCAAAAGTATTACATTATGCACATGGCAAATAAAATATATATATATACTTCGTAGATGTATCAAATGTGAAACATTACAATGTTGGCTGTTACTTATTTATACAGTTGGATAATTTAAGTGTTGCAATTAATCTTTAATTGCTGTTGGGTGCAATAGAAGAGTGACTAGGTTCTTCTATGGCAGAATACCCACAATTCTTGCAGATGTTGTGATAGTCCATTGTTGTGTTGAATTGTACTGTCCCCTTTTCGCAGTGAGGCTGAGCTGAGCAGCCACCTGTGGTGATCTCTTCCTCCCCCCCCCCCCCCCCCCCCCCCCACACACACACACACACACACACACACACACACAGAACTCTTTCCTGCCTCAGCCTTGATCTTTACCCCTGTCCCTCAGATTCCACACCATGTCATTTATGATGGCAGCTGAGCTGCTAGGATGCACCGGGAGCAGGGAAGAGAGGGCCGGCTTCCTCCTCAAGGCCATCCTGCTGGCCTCCGAGCTCAAGAGCAGCCAGGGCAATATGTTTGGCTTTGCCACGATCATGAGAGCGCTGGAGCTACGCCAGGTACCTGCTACCTGGGGGAGCAATGGTGGCATCAGATGGAGGTCATCAGCCGACATGCATGAATTCATTCGTCCATATGCAGAGTACCCCTGATCTGTGATGACTAACAGGTTCATGAGGGCTTGACTGTGATACGTGAGGACTTGGCCTGTATAAACTCAATGTGCTTCCTTTTCCAGGTCAAGAGGTTGGAGCAGACATGGATGACACTCCGGCAGAGGCACACAGAGGGAGCCATCTTGTATGAAAAGAAACTCAAACCTTACCTAAAGAGCATGAATGAAGGCAGTCTAGGTAGCTCTCCATCGCAGTTTGTTTTGTTCTCAGTATCTTTGTGAGAAAGACTTGCCTCAGAGGAAGCCAAAACACACAGCTGTTTCCTCTCCTTGTCCTTCAGAAAAGTGCATGCCCTCTGACACCACCTTCCCTCACGTGGTGCCACTGCTGTCTCTGCTGGAGAGGGGAGTGGCTGTGGGCGAGGAGGCGGAGCTATGGGAGTGCACAGACATGGGAGTGGACGTGGTAATGAGTCACTTGGAAACAGCACGTACAATGGCACAGCACGGGGAACTCTACTGCAGCAACGCCCAGACCAAGCTGCAGGGTACGGCAAAGGAAGAACGTAGAAAGAGTGAGCCCTCTGTCTAAAAATGACTGTTTGTGTCACACAAAGCTCAAGGTCCTTTTCCCCGACAGGGTTTCAGGAGCAGCCGGAGCTGCTGGAGATTTTCCTTACGGAATTCCAGATGCGTTTGCTGTGGGGCGCCCGGGGAGTGGTGGCAAGCCAGACAGAGCGTTACCAGAAATTTGACAAGGTCCTGACAGCCCTGTCCAACAAGCTGGAGCCCCCTGGTGGGCAAAGGGTGGAAAGAACCTGAAATAAGTATGTCCCAAGAAATGGGATGAGCAATGTAACCCTCCAATCAGTGAGTGGAAAGATTGGTAACGCATGTCCAAATAAGGCAAAGGGGTGGTGTCAACGTTCAACTACACCTAGAACAGAGGCGCAGTGCATAGACAACATTCCGTGGAAAATGTATGGTGAAGTCAGTCCAAAAGAGGTGTGTCGGTATATCAGTTCGGAATGTCAGACTGTCGTCCAGAAGCTCAGTGTAACATCGCTGGTTCAGGGCGGCACTGATTAATAACTCCCACCCAGGCGAAGCATTGAAGCGAGAAGCACTTATACCCATAACCAATTTGATCATTTTTGGCAGTGAAAATTAGACCTACAACGTCACTCATCGTGAATTTATTTCCTGAAAAACCAAGCTATGCAGTTCTCTGTATTTTTTTTTGCTACTAAAATGGTTTGTTTTGTAAAACATATGTTTACTGGATTCTTAAAATAAAGGGTTGTGAGTGATGTGGGGGGGGGTTGTGTGGCTTTTTTATGGTTAGCCCACAGAGGTGGTTTCAGGGCAGCTATACACATTTCTGTAGCCCTACAGCTACTGGAATGTTCTAGGGAGTGACCTGTGTCTGACACAAAATTTGTGAGTTTCTGGATGCGGGCCTATCTGCTCAGCTCCACCTAGCCGCTTGAGCAACCAGGATCAGTCGAGGGAATCAGGTGATGTCGCCTCATCTGACCACGTTTGTGATGGCCTTCACCGAAAATATGCCCATATGCAGAGTTCACTGTTGACAGATGCCCTACTGTGGCACAACTGGTGCTGTGTCACTTTAAATTTGGACCTGTCACAGCAACCCAAAGCAAAATGGGGACAGGAATCTGTCTGCACATCTGCTGTGGCCCACTGTGTCCTGAAGGACAGTGGTAGATAATGGATGTAACATCCTGCAACGAGACAAGAATGCTGTCCCTTCATCCCATGAAAAACACTATGTGCATTACACACTGGAAGTCTCTGGTTAATGTCACATATTACCATACTCTTAAATTTTACAAATAACTGAGGAGGTCTGTCAGCAAGCTCGTTGTCTACATGGTTACGTGCAGGCGGGAGGTTTCCGTGTAAAGAATTTTATCTTATAAATATGCATATTTGTCTGCTGAAGTTTGTATTTAATTTTATTGCTGTGAGGTTTTCTTTTGTAAATTGCTGAAGAGAAAAAAATGTTGTACTGAAATACAGACATTAATCTCCCTTTTTGTGTAGACATTGTTTTCATAATAATTATATTAAATGATCTGAGCATTAATTTCTGGAATACATGTTTTTGTTAGTTAGTTTTACATGTCATTCAATACAATCCCTTGGTTTTATCATTAAATAAATATAACATGATGTACAAACGGTCAAACTAAAGTAGCAGTGGTAATCCCGTCCCTTATCTTCACAAAAGTTTCACAATATTGGACCTGCTATTGGAATGATTATGCTATTCCAGTTTCAAACTAATGGTGTAGATACTTGATGCTTGAAAATATGTCAGCCCTAATAGAGGCCTTATCATTTTCATATATTACAAAAACCTAATAATGCAAATGCTTATTTTTATACCTCATTTCATTGAAAATAAAAGGCCAACGCTAACAAAATATGTTTAGATTGGCAGAAACTATTCTTGTGCGCTAACAACATGTTAATCAATAACGTGTAGATTTACATGCCGGATATTGACTGAATCAAAACACAATATCCCTTATTTGTGGTTCTAGGGTCAACCTTTGTTTCAACTCCCAGAAACCCATAAATCATTGTCTTGTAAGAAATGATACTTAGTCCAACTTTAGTTTGCACACTGATGTTCAGTTCAAGAATTCTCTATAACCCCTACGAAGGATTTCTCCAGATCCGCCAGAAGTAACTCCAGACTATGATACTCCCACTCCCATGGATGATTATAAGGTTATACAGTTTATAAGGTTATTTTGGTAGTTTATAGTATTGGTTTTGTTGAACATCGATCTTTTGATTGTGACTCAAAGGACTCATCTTGCCAGAGACTCATACAGAATCTAGTTGTCTCTGGAAACTCTAATACAGACAGTGTTATTTTGTAACATTTGATGTTTTTTCTTGGTTAATGTTTGCACGCATGCAGTGTCCATTAATCTTATTGTTCACGGACTCATCATGTCATCAGAGTTGAACCAGGGATATTTTATATTATTCTTGATTTACTTTATGCATGATTTTTTTTTACTCATGTTTCTAGGCCCAGTTTTTTAGTAGATTAATGCACATTAATGCTTTCCATTGCTGCATTTGCTGCCTACTATTATATGAAAAAATAATGGAACAGTCATGTTAGTGTATTAATCAATTTGCTGTCACAAAAGTAAAATTATGCATAAAATGTTTACAAAATTATGTCTAAAAATGTGTACTAATTAACTTAATTACCTACACGATTAGCTGAATGGCCTTTACCTGTTGAAATTACAGTTTTTTTCCCTCATTATTTCAGAATGGAGATTGCTATTTCTCTGTTCATTTCCAGATAATGGATTTCATTTACATACTATCAGAGGTGGAAATTTCAGGTCCAGAAAGTAACAATCTAGACAATGATTTTGTTCCAACCAGCCAGTTGAGTTCCCTGTGACTGTGGCTCTTAATGCCTAACTGGTTCTTGCTTTGGATTTGTACTTTCTGGACCTGAGCCTTTCACTTCTGCATACTTATGAGGACCGATGCATGATCAAAGCTAAGTCAAGGATTCAGATTGCTGAAAATCACACATCGGGAGACAGGTACAGAAGAAAAACCTCAATGTGTGACCACAAGCTATGGAATGACTTAGAAATCTGTCGTTCAGGTTGTTTATCGCACATCTACTCTCTAACGGAACTAGTCAGCAGAACATTTTTTATGATGATGGTGCAGTAAAACCAGCAACAGTTTGACAAATAAGTTTACCTCAGGTGAGAAATGAGAACTGCCCAAACCAGACCTGTGTATTACAATGAGGAATGTTCTAAAATGTGCTGGTTTTAAAAATCAGACAAATAGTAGTCACCCATCACATTTAGCACAAACCCAGCACAGTTTAACGTCTTCCACCATGATGAAGCAAGGGAAACCAACACTGATATTTCCGAAATTTTGAATTTTGATTTGTTAATAACACTTTGAATAGGATAATAATATGATTACAAAAACAATGCTGTCATTTTGAAGTAGCTCAACAAATGCCTTTTATTGAGTCATATATCATTTTAAATAACATAATCAACAAGATAATACCTAACTACAGATAGATAACGCAGATTAGATAATTAAAAGAAAAAAAGATTCTTAGAGTTGATTTCATTATCTCGATTGTCTTTTAGACTGCCCTACATTTACACTGTATATTCAGCATTTTACTTTAAATTGAACATTCGTGTTTTACCTGAAGCGGAAACTATTAATTGCGGCCTTTCATTCTAAGGATCTGTCTTAGTTCATCTGAGAGCTTTATCTGAGGACTGATATACAAACACTATTTGCCAGTTGAAAAAGATTTTTGACTGCTGAGAACCAGGGCTGTGCTCCGGTAGAGTGGGGTGAGAATGATCAGATCAGTGAACTTCAGCCCTAAATGTACCAAGAGCCAATGTTCCCGGATCATACAGGTGGCATTCCTCTGAGCCAGGGGGAGACTTTGCACAATACTGAAAGTATGGGTACTCCTATAAGCCCTTTTGCAATGACCTGATGTTATCAGAATCAAAATCTTTTTTATTCGTCCAGGTACAGACAAGTACAAGGAATTTCTTTTGGTGCAGCTGGTATCATGACATAAACAAAACACACATACAAATAAACATTTAAAAGTAAAGATACAAGGATTTTTTTACAGGAGATGTGCAATGCTGAGTCAAGCATGTGGACAATATAAATAACTAAATTAAATTAAATTAATAAATAAATACATACATAAATATATAGTTGCTATATATTAAACTGAGTTTCCCATACATATTATTTGCTCCGAAACATTAATCATAGAATGCAAAAAAGTTACGTCGAAATTAGATTAAAATATGATATGAAATTAAATTTAAATTTCCGTGTGCATGAATATGGATTTATGACATTGTAACAGATCAATGCCGTTTTTACAGGTGTTCTTGTGCGCCCCTCAGTGGCAGCGTAAGGTATAGTTCCCATAGTTCTGCTTTTTGCTGACGGATACCTAGATTGCTAGATGCATTGTGGGTGTTGTTGTTTTTTTAGGCCCCCTTCAGGGGATGTTGCTTGAATTTGACCTCAATAAAGACTACAGCAGCTTCTAGTGGCCCGCGGTTTCACGTGAGGAAGCTGTTTACGGTGCGCTTGCTATGGCGCGCTCCGTTAATGCACCTTTCATGCTAGCTTTATTTTTAGTACTTTCCTGTAGTCCTTTTTCGGTGGTGTACGCTATTCAAATGAATATGAAATCAGTTTACTGCACAATGTCGAACAATTGCGACTGTGACTTTAATCCAGATATAAAAGGTAAGAAAAGCAGAACGAGACAATGTACTGTACTGACAAAGAGTCGATTGTCGATGCAGCCACAGCCTGGATAGGGTGACTTGATGTGCTTCGATTTATTTAAAATGTGAAAGCTGTTTTACTGAAACTATATATATGATGTCACCATCAGGCTTGGGTCAAAAAGTGTAATTAAAGTCATTGACGTGGCGTTCTGTAAGGACTTCCTTATCACCTAATCTTGATAACCTTGTGGAATTTGAATGTGGTAAATTTTTCGTTTGGGTATTCTTTGTTTTGCAAAACATATTTTAGAGAGAAAATTCGCATCATGAACGTATTTAAGCGAGCTTGCATGTGTCATTAAGATCATGCGGCTTTAATCGGGATTGTCTATAGCAGAGGTCACTAACAGGAGGACCGCGGTCCGACTCCGGATCCTGAAGCTGTCCCGATACGGACCCAGACCGATAGTTGAAACATTAAGTTGTTATTTAAAACCTGACGGGACGCTTCTATTTTAACCGGCGTAGCGTTTGTAGTCTTTTCGGTAGTGGTTTAGCAGTAGAGCCGCCATTTCCCATGCGAATGAACGTCAAACACCTTTAACCTCCAATCAAGACGTAGTTTGGCTCTTGAAGACCTTTGTCTGCGCTAATGTGCCATTAGTGTTAATAGCAGCAGCGAAGCTAACGCCCGCAACCAGAATGCCGTAATGTTACTAAGAGAGTGGCTGCTTAATAACAGCAGCGAAGCTAACATCCGCAACCAAAAAGCCTTAATGTTCCTAAGAGGGTGGCTGCTCTGTCCTGAAATCGTAAAGCTGAAAAATTTTCAAATACTGTAGGCCTATGTGTTATATAACATGTTTGATAAATAGACGTAGTTTATCGTTGATTTCATGTTCGTTGAAGCTTATGCTTTTTAACATATGTATAAAGTAATGTTATCTGTTATATAAATAAACTCAGGTGAAGCAAAAAATGTACGTTTTCATTGCTGCCAAATCTCAAGCATCTGGCATGACACTCACACTTCCAGACTCATGCTGGAAATCTTATGGAAAATCTATATTATTCCATTATAAAACCTAAAATTACTTGCATCAAATGTGTACTTACACGGTTAAATACAAAAGCAGACTATTTACAAGGTAAGAACTGTTACGTATCTGTGCAGACATCTCGAATTGAAAATCTCACTCCAGCCAGCTGGCCGAAGTTCTGTCACGTGACAGTAAATAATGTCATAACGTTTTTGATTTCACAGTCAGGTACTGAGTACATGCAATGTTGATACAACTAATAGGCTACTTAAATATATATCACACTAAATAGACATTATGATCTTCCGGACCTTTGTTTCAAGAAAATGTCTCTAACTGGACCTCTTTAAATTTTAGTTGAATACCCCTGCTCTATTGATCCTAGAGAGAAATTTGTGTTCCATCAGGACCAAGGTTGCAGCTCTCACGCATCTGGCGTGACACTCCGCCTTTCCAACTCTCACCCTCACCATATCCTACGGCAAATCTATATTATTCCATTGTAAACTTAAAAATAGCTACAGCAAAACCGTTGGGGTAGTTTGCAAAACCCTACAGATTATTTAAAGGTAATAAAACTGTTCCATATGCATGAATGTGTGCGCGCCTCAAATTGAAAGTCTCACCCCAGCCAGCTGACCAAAGTTGGCAGCCCTATAGTAGATACGAAAGGTTAATGATGTCTGTGTCTGTTCAGGTTTGGAGTGGGACCTCTACAAAAATTTGTACGGACAGCACCTGGTGCAGGAGGTGGTCTCAGAGGCGGTGGCAGGTTTCCTGCAGATGGAGAGCCCTGACCGGCCCCTGGTGCTGTCCTTCCACGGGGCCTCCGGAACAGGCAAGACGCTGGTCGGCTCCATGGTGGGCCGTCACCTGTATGGTGCTGCAATGGGCAGCCCCTACATTCACCAGTTCATTCCCACCCTGCACTTTCCTAAGGCTGACCTGACACAGCAGTATAAGGTAATATGTGCCAGCCTTTAGTCTTGCATATAATTCTTTCTTGCCTCCCCCTCCCCAACACATTAGGGGTTTATATGAGCCTGCTAGGCTTATCACATTCTCACTTCTGATCAGCAAACAAACATTGTGCAAGTGTTTGGGTGCGCTGTCATTCTCTGACCAGGAGATCTGTGATGTCTCAATGATATGTTATTGTGTGCAGCCAAAAACTCTCTTACTTCTCCTTTTTCTGCTTGCATTTACCTTCTCTTGCTCCTCCTTCCCTCCCCCCCCCCTTTTATTCTCCCTCATCTCCCCCCCAGATGGAGCTCAGGCGCTGGGTAGAGGGTAACCTCACCTCCTGTGCTCGCTCCATCTTCATCTTTGATGAGATGGAGAAGATGCCCCCTGGCGTGATCGACGTGCTGGTGCCTTTTCTGGGCCCTGACCATGTCCTGTTCCAGACCAACTACCGCAAGGCCATATACATCTTCATGAGGTACGGCGCCGTGTCTGACACCTCCCCATGTCCCCAGTTATAAACCACAGCTGAGCAGCCCTCCCACGTTGTCCTGTGGAAACCAGTACAGGTTCCCCATCAGTCCTGAGAAAGCAGGTGGAGCACCGGGCCACGAACATCACCCATCAGACCCTCGCTATTCCTACAAAGCCAGTGCTTGTCATTTAAATCTTTAAAATAGTTATTTTGCATTATTCAGTCAAGGATTCAAAGTTTTTGTCATATGTACAAAGTACAGTTTAGAGAGTACCATGAAATTCTAACTTGAATGCCTTTTTGAAAGACAATTAACAAAGCAGTGCAACATTAGAATAACTGGCATTAAGTAAACAACAAATAACTAACAATAAATAATGTGTACTATTGACAAAGTGACCATGAGTGGCCATAATAGTGCTAGTGTGAAGTATTTAAGTCTTTAGAATCTGTATTGTGTGAGCAATACTGCGCATCAGTGTGTTAAACACAGTTAACATATATTGCACATTATGAATACAGTGATACCTCGGTTCTCGAACTTAATCCGTTCTGGACTCCGGATCGAATCCTAAAAAGTTGGAGCTCTGATCGAATTTTTCCCATAAGAAATAATGGAAAACCAATTAATTGGTTCCCGGCTCCCCAAAATTACACCTAAAT